>JBBPDA010157443.1:0-17500 GCA_037974385.1 Arnoldichthys spilopterus | reverse complement strand
TTACTTATTTATGTATACAAAATGTAAAAAAAGAAGAAAAAAAATTACATAAAAATACTAAAAATACAATTGTGTGTTTTGTTAGAAGGCATCAGACTGCCTCCAAGGAGGATGGTCCGGCCCATGAACAGCCTGCCTCTCCTGACTGACTTTGATGTTGAGAAGACTGAGGCTGCTGAAGGCACCGAAACTCCAGGTAGGTTTCAGCCTCACATGTACATGTCACGTATACGTGTGGAGGCACTGCATGTGTTATAGTGAAACAGTATCAGCAGAATATGGTTAGAAGCTTTCAACTTGTGGGACTAAAAAATGATCTCTTATCTTATCTCTCTCTCTCTCTCTCTATCTATCTATCTATCTATCTATCTATATATATATATCATCACAGCTTTTTTAAGTAAAACTGTTATACCTTTTGCAATATGTAAACGCTGATAAGAATCAAAATGTACCTTTCATTCTCCTGTCCTTATATGGAAACTAAACTCATAAAAACAGTACATTGTTTCTGTGATGTTACAACAGCAAATCTACTTACTTATAGCCACTTATTTGGGCTATGACAGTAAAGGCTCAGAAATAAACAGCCAGATATAATCTTGAGGACAAGGAAACATTGCACAATGGTCCAGCAAAGCTTTTGGTAACCTAAATGATCATAAATTGACCTCAAGGGAAAAAACAAACTACAGCTTTCAGGTGTTACGTTGAGATGCTTTATGAACAGCTTGTACATCTAAATGCCATTGCCTTCCTCTCTCTAGCCACCGAGGTGATGACTAAATGCAAGCTGCAGGCTAGTAAGGAAGTGAAGCCTGGTTTCTTCCGGCCTAAGTGTGATGAAGAAGGCAACTACCTGCCTATGCAGTGCTGGAGCAGCACCGGCTACTGCTGGTGTGTGGACAGGAATGGCGTGGAGATTGAGAACACTCTGACACGCGGCCGCCCACACTGTGGAGATGGTGGGTTTTAAACCAGACAGCCAGACGGTTATTGGAAACATGCCACAGTTTTCTGATTGAATGGAGAAATTTACTCGCTCAGCTTATTTTTTTCCCTAAAAATTAGCTTTAGATTTGACATATCTTTTCTGTTCTCCCATTTCATGTGCTGTACATTGATGAAACCGCCACAGTCAATGGTGAGTACCATTCTGAAAAAAAGCGATAATGATTTAGATGTTTCTCAGTTCTAACGCACTTTTTTCTTTTTCCGATTCTAGAATAAAGTCAATGGAACGCCATGTTCTTTTTCTAACAAGAATAAAGACTCACAAATCAGATAACACACTCCATCCTGTTCTGTCCTGTATCTACCAGTAGGGCTATCAGAGGTGATTTAAATGATTCTAACAAATAAATATAGTCAGCATCTCACTCTGTTTGTTCTGTTTAGGTGAGAGATTTAAATTTGATACTGCTACATTCTTATGCACTTTCTCAAATATGCACCTATGCACACACACACACACACACACACCTGTCCCCCTGATACACAATGAGCTTCTGTGCCTGTTTAATATTCTATTCTATGCTGTTGATTTATCTATTTTTTATTATTATTACAAGGTAAAGAATGTTTTTTCTTCGTTTTTGTCCAAACATGAGGCATGTTTAGAGAGGGCAGAGAGTAGAGCTGAGATTTGAAGCATGTGGATGAAAAGGAATGTACTGTAAATAAGAGGCCTTCAAATAAACCATGCCTTCCTACTTTAAACATGTCTGATTACTTCTGTATAAAACCCCTTAGCCCTTGCATTAGAACCAGAAGTGGACAGTAGCAAAGTTAATTCATTGAGTATCTGTAGTTTAACTGAATTTTAGTCAACTACATTTGAAAGACAAATATTGAACTTTTAATATTTACTGTTGATATTTTTTTTCTAAAATGCAATAGGACATATGGTGTTTTTCACTGGACAAAAACTAGCCACATTAACTCTCGCCCAGTTCAAAGTGGGTGCTGTTTTTTAGGACAAATAAATTTGGCAGTTGTAATGCTGGCTACTGCTACAGCAGAGTAAAGGTCAAAATAAAAGTTACTCACCAGGCATGTGGGGGTGCTGCACAGTTTTAATACAGGCATGACTGTGCAAGTGCTTACATGCTTACCTTTGACATGTTACATGTTACTTTCGCTTGCTATCGACAGCCAGACCTCCATAATGAAATATCCTCAAACTGAAGAAAAGATGCTAAGTGACCAGGAACATATCTAAAGGAGATCAACATTCCCCCATTTATTGACAAAGCCACTAGTGCTGCACAACCCCTTTAAGTTTAGGTCTGCAGAACGTTTCCTCTTCAGTAATTTAAGTTCAGATAAATATTCATATATGTGTATTAAAGCTTGAGTTCAGCTGACATGGCTTCCCAAATCTAGCAGTGGGTGATACAGATGCGATCTGATTTTTTCTTGCTGTCTCTTGTGTTAGAGAAGGCAACTGTTCTCGAACTGCTCTAGCAGGTTGGTATTGTGAAAAAAAACGTTGAGCAGGTTTAGCAGATATGATCATATAGCAAATGGACGCCATATCCTCCTCTTGATCTGTTTCTGTTTTGGTTACTTTTGGGCTTTAGAAGTGAAAAAATCCCACCATTGAGTAGCTCCCGCTACCACCAAATCTTTTCAAGTTTTGCTGACCTTGACCTTTAAATTTTGACTTGACAAATTAATTAAATTTGCAAATCTGCAAATTTCTTTTGCATTTTTTAATCAGGCACCTTGGTTTTCAAAAGGTAAAACAAATGTTTAGATAGCCCATTGTTAAGGTAAAATAAACTATTTACACTCTGTGTACTATTTAACCTTTGTCAATAGAAGGTCTCAGCACCCCACCTCCCTCCACCCACCTTCCTCACAAGACCACCCACAGCCATAACCAAAGCCCATTGTTGAGATTTTTTTAAAATCAAGAAACATCTGTATAGTAAATCACATTTTAATCCTTTCAAACAAAGCCGTGTGTTGCTTGTAGTAGTTGCAGATTTTATGCTATGGTTGGTCAGTTTTTTTGTATGCATCTTTATGGATCTGTCAAATTTATGTTTTGAGATCAATGTTGTATCTAACTTGTCTCAGTGCTGATGTAATGATTATGGGATGTTTAGGAAGCATGTGCAGCTTAAACGGGCTTCAAAGAAAAGGATTTTATTTAAATAAAACAACATAAATAAAACACTGAGTAATAAACCGAGAAAAGATACCAAGAACAGGAAACACACGCTAAGGCTAAGGGAGCAACACGGTGACAATGACAAAGAGAACTACAACTACAAAACATAAACTGAGAACCAAAACACGAGGAAACGTGGTTCAAAAAAACAAGAGCTAGGGACATGAACTAATCTAAGAAAACACATGAAAGACAACACGAACGACTTCATAAACGACATTAAAGACCGACAAGGACTGGACCAAACACAAGAGGTTAAATAAGAGACATGAATCAGAGACACCTGGCTAGGAAATGACGAGACATGAGACACAGCTGTGAGGTGTGTCTACACAATGTACACTAGGACATGAACACCGAAGCCGAAGACAGTGGCGTGCAAGCAGCATGTGGCGTAGGTGGTGACGTTAGGGCGGAGCTAGGAGTAGGTGGAGACGTCAGGGCGGAGTTGGGCGGTGATGGTGACGTCAGGGCGGAGCTGGGCGGTGAAGGCAACATCAGCGCAGAGCTGCATGGTGACGACAACGTCAGGGCGGTACTCACAGGGCCAGTGCCTTTGGGGTGGGACATGGCAGCTTCAGCTCCGTGAGGGTGGGACTCTGTTGTTTCTCTAATGCCAGGGCGGCATCCTCTGGCGTCTTTGATGAAGGGGCGGAGTTCCCTGGAGCCCCGTGTTGCAGCGTAAGGCTGCTTGAGGTGCTCCAGGTGCTGCTGGCTCGTCGTGGCGCATGCCCCTTGACAATGACAAGGAGAACTACAACTACAAAACATAAACTGAGAACCAAAACACGAGGAAGCATGGTTAAATAAAACAATGGCTAGGGACATGAACTAAGCTAAGGAAACACACGAAGGACAACACGAACGACTTCATAAACGACATAAAAGACTGACAATGACTTGACCAAACACAAGAGGTAGACATGAAACAGAGACACCTGGCTAGGAAATGACGAGACAGGGGACACATCTGTGAGGCGTGGCTACACAATGAACACGAGGACATGAACATGTGGCTTTAACAAAACAAAATATGGACACGTGGAAACACAAGGGGCGTGAACTTTGGGCTAACTTTTTCAGATGGCTGTGATGTGTTCATTGGTTTTTCATTAGTCAAAAAGTTATTGATTGCATTGTGGCCATTATATAAAAATGCATTAGAAAGAAAATACACTTTTGAGTTCTAAAGTATATTTAAAAGCAAATGTAAACACTACTAGTACTACTAACTTAACTACTATAAGCCCCATTTACTCCCATGTACCATGACAGATTGCATGGAGAGCTTGAAATACATTTTTCCCAAAAACAAGCTGAACTGCGCACTCATCTGACACAGCATACATTTCCACTGCCTTTCAGTCCATCTGAGATGAGCTTGTGTCCAGAGATCAGAGAGAGAAGTGTTTTGAAATAAAATAGAAGTTTGGCTTTCTAGCATTAAAAAATCTACAAACACACACACATACTCACACAATCAGTCCAATCAGAAGGAAATTTGTGAATACCAAATAATGTAAAAGTTAGAACGTTACATTTAATGAACAACTGATACTAAATAATAAAAAAGGCCTATATGTCTTGAATGATTATTAAATTGATTATGAGCTAGATATACATTTAAATGGATCAACCACATTATCCCAGGTAGAAGAAAGTGGACACTAGCTGATGAATATTTGATAGGAGTGTAACAGAGCCAGCAAGTACCTGCTTTATGGCAGAGCGACTGGAGCACATTCTTCCACTCTACAGAATGGATACATCTGTAAGTATTGCAACCCAAACTAAAGCATAATTCAAATTTCCTGGCTTATTTTATATTTTTACAACTTTATCTTTATTTTCCTTATTGGTAGTGTATAAAATGCAGAAACTGAAATGATCCAAGTGACCCAAATGATAACCCACTTATAGTTTAACAAATATGGGAGACCACAAGACTACAGGCTTTCTGTGGTTGGGCACAGGAGGAAGGTGATAAGGAAGGTATGAAGGAAAAGCTTCTGACTGAGTCAGCTGAGAGGAAGAAAAACGTACAAGACCTTCTCAGAGAGGAGATGGAAATGCACATAAAAGGTGTGTATTTGTGTTTGAGAATGTGTGTAAAGAGCGAATTGTTTGAATGCTGCTGTATTAGTACTAAACATAACATAATTTTAACCTAGACCTTGACCATAGTGATGCTAATAGGTATGAATATTGTTGTAACAATGATGATGCTGATAGTAATGATGATGATGCAGATTATGGTGATTATGGTGGTGAGGATTGTGGTGATGATGATTATGGCATTAACAATGATAATGGTAGTGATGATTGTAATGATGATGATAATGATGATAATTACTACATTGGTGGTGATGATGGTGATTTTTATAGTGACGATGATGATGATGATGATGATGATGATGATTATGATGGTAACAATAATGACAGTAAAGCTGATTGTAATAATAATATTCTCTGGATTTGGTTATCAGTAAGGGTGTTCCTATTGTGAATGTTCTGGATTTAGCTCTGTCCGATCATCACTGTGTTTTCTTTGATGTGCTCATTGCTCCAATCACTCAACCCACATCTATAACTGTCAAAAAAGGTACATTAATGACAACACTAGCACTCTATTTATGGAAGCCATGTGAATGCTACCTAATATAACAGCACACTCTGTTGATGACCATCTCACTCTATTTGATTCTAACGTTTTAAGGATCGTTGATGCTACTGCACCTACGAAAGGAAAAACAGAAACCAGAACTCTGGTAAACAGAAAGCACCATGGAGAAATGACACAGTGGTTGCAAACCAGAACAGAGAATGCAGAAAGGCAGAATGTAAATGGAGAAAAAGCAAACTACAGATTGATTATGATATTTTTTAAAGCTTATCTTTGTATCTACAACTGTGAACTAAAAGAGCCAGAGGATCTTACTTCTCTAATATCATTAACTGGAACATCAATAACACTTGTGCTCTGTTTGCCACTGTGGATTGTGTAACAAATCCCCCTCTCCAGTTCCCTCCAGAGTTCTTATCCATTGAAAAGTGTAATGAGTTTGCATCTTTCTTCCATAACAAAATTCAAAATATAAGACAAAGCATTAGCCCATGTGACATTAAATTTCTATCAACATGCACAAAAATGCTGAACTCAAAGTTTGAATTTAGTGCAATCAACAGCAAAACTCTTAAAGATGTAGTGATGCATCTTAAGCCAACCACTTCCTGCATTGACATTATGCCTTTAAACTTTTTTAAAAGTGTTTTTAGCTGTATTGCATCTGAAATGTGTAATTTTTACATTTTACAAGAGCACAAAGTGGCCTATCATAGTTATGCAGGTCTATCTACCTCTCTCACCTGATGATTTCACTCCAGCAGACTCACTGTGTTTTTGCCTTGAAACAGTAAATGTATTGATGCAACAAAACTTCCTGCAGCTAAATAAAGACAAGACTGAGGTTGTTCTGTTTGGGAACAAAGAAGGAAGGTTGCAACTTAGTGCCTATCTGAGATACAAGGGTATGAAGACCACAACCCAGGCAAAAAATCTTGGTGTAATCATGGATGAGGATCTTGATTTCAGTGATCACATTAAAGCTGTAACTAAATTTGCATTCTATTTTATCTATTTATCTTGTATTTGGTTTTCATTTTGTGTTTTTATATTTTACTTTTATTATGCACTTTTCTTATTTTCATGCTTATTTACCTTTTAAAGATTTCAATTTGAATGCATTTTACTGTAAAGCACAATGATTGACCTCTGTGTATGATAATGTGCTATGTAAATAAACTTCCCTTGCCTATAGATAGTTCCAATGGTGATGGTGGTGATGATAGTGATGTTAACAATGATGACTTGAGGTTATTGGTGAGGTGATGTGATGTGATGTGAGATGATGAGGTGATAATGGTGGTGATGATAGTGATGATTATGGTGGCAATGATGATGATGATGGTGGTGTGGGTAGTGGTGATGATAGTGACAATGATGGTGGTTATAATGGTCATGGCGATTATTGTGGCAACAATGATAATGATGATAGTGATGATGATGGTGGCAATGATAATTATGTTAATGATAGTAATCATGGTGGTAATGTTGACAGTAGTGATAGTGATGATACTGGTAATGAAGGTAATGACTTTAGAGTTGATAATAAAGATGGTTATTGGTAATTATAATGGTAATTATAATGGTGAGATGATCGTGGTGGTGACAATCAAGGTGGTGATGATGGAAGCGATCATTATAGTGGTGACAATAACGATATTGGTGATGATGATGATGATGATGATGATGCTAGTTCTTATTACCATCACAATGATGATGATAATCATGGTGATGATGATGACTGTGTGATAATGACAGTGGTGGTGAAAGTAATGATAGTAGAGATAGTGCTTATTGATGGCAGAGGGCAGAGCCAGTGTGGAGAGAATCCAGGAAAGAGTGGAGCACATAAAGAAGCTCAAAGAGGAACTGCACAGAGAAGAGGAAAGGCAGAAGGAGGCACTGAAAGAATCGAATCAATCTGAACACAGCCCTACTTCGGTACGTAACTGGGTTTCTAAAAGTTTTCAGTATATATTTCAGTATATTCGGTATGTTACAACATTCTTAAAGGTTCTACATAATATCAAGTATCACAAATCACATGCAGTTCATTCACCTCCATTGCAATTGACCTTTGCCAGCTTGAGGAGTGGTCACAAGCAGAGTACTGTAAAGTGTTAGAGCAGAGGCGAAAGCTGAAGGAAGACCACGAGACAGCAATACAGGAGGAGCTGCTGAAGATGGAGAGAGAACTGCAGGAGGACCAGGTTGCATTATTTTATCTTATTATCTAACATATAGAATCATCATTTTACACAAATTTTTATTTATATTATTATTATACACAGACACTGTTATGCACTTTATTTGTGAGTGTGTTTCTTTTTATGAACCAAAATAAGTAAATTAATTATTTGTCAAGTCAACTGTTAGACCTGCTATCGGTTCACACTATATAGCATAATTGCATGACATATTTTCCAACAGTTCTAACAAAATGTATCCAGAATCAGTAGGCCAGTTTGGGGGATTGTGCTGGAACATATTGTCCTGCATTTTTTGTGTGTTTTGTACCTTTATGGCCTTAATATTCTTACTTTTAGACAAGACAAGGTCAGAGTAATGTTTTTTTGACACTCTCACCCTGCCCCCTGCTGTCTGTAATGGCCTCTGCTTTTGTCAAGTCCAAGTTGAAACATTTTGTAAAATGCAATAAAAACAAAAATCAAAATCTGCAATTCATAAAATCTCTTGAATCTTTAATGAACTGATAACAATACAAAGAAATTAGGTTTAATGTTTTGGCTGGCCAAATATAACCAACTAATCAACTTAATTTACACTATACACATATATATATATATATATATATATATATAAACATTTAATTAGATCTTTGTAACATGCTCACATTCTCAATATTGTGCTCAATATTTACCATTTTGTAGAATTTGTAGAATTCCGCAACAAGCAGATGAGCTGTGAACAGGTGACGGTGTCATGGCTGGGTATTAAAAGAGCATTCACAAAAGGCTCAGTTATTGCAAGAAAAGCAAAGGGTGTGGGCTCACCACTTTGTAAAAAAAAAGTCTGTTCAAATAGAGTTTTTCCTAATGTCATGGCTGGGTATTAAAAGAGCATTCACAAAAGGCTCAGTTATTGCAAGAAAAGCAAAGGGTGTGGGCTCACCACTTTGTAAAAAAAAAGTCTGTTCAAATAGAGTTTTTCCTAATGCAGGGTTGCAAAGTATTCAGGTGTTTCAGCAGTATAGTACAATTATAATATTATGAAAAGCAAAGACCTAATGGTAAGGAAAGAAGGCTTGCTTTCAAAGGCTTGAAAGTTCAATCCCTGGGACCAGTGTAAAAAATGTGGGTGGGAGTGAACAGTGTTTTCCCTTTTCCCTTCCACATCTATGGCTGAAGTGCCCTTTAGCAAGCCTGTTAACTTCAAAACTGCCTGAACACAGGTGTGCATGCCCCTGCTCTTGCTGGTATAGCTTTGCACTGTGTGTGTGCCATTAGGATTCAGGGAACAAGTTCAAAAATCTATACTTGCCTTAAAACCCATGGAGTGTAACCTGCGAGCCCTCAGAAGGCAATGCTACTCTCATAATTATACCCAGGACTTGTTCCCTGGCTCCTATTTTTGACAGTCTTCAACTTTCTGTGTAGTACTTAGTTCTCATTATTCATTGTGCTATGTTATTGCCTTGTTTCATTTACAGTTACAGTTATACAAGCCCAGTACAATCATATTCAAACTTAATATACAGTACAGCTTATGCACATTGATTACAAAATTGGACTGACTTAAATAATACCTACTTCTGTGTGTCTGTCATTCCCAGCCAGAAGGAGTTGAAGGGGAGGTGATGTACCTCAACAGAGAGAGGCAGATTTTGATGCTGCAGATGGAAGCTCTGCGGAGGGAGAACCAGCAGGCTGAGGCAGGCTTAGAGGCCCTGAACAGATTACACCAGCAGGAGGTGCACTCCCTTAGGGAGGAGAGTCTGCAGGTGGGAAAAAGCACTGACTTTCCTTTAAGGGCTCATATAATGCAAATTAGATTTTTTCCCCTCACTTTTTTTAAATAAAACCTATAAACATATACAATTGAAATACTCACTTTATTAGGGCTCAGTAGCTGCTCCTACTTCTTGGTTTTAAACAAGCTGTTTCCACTAAAACTGGTTTAAAATCAGAAGTGGTGTGGCCATTAGTGAAGCAAAGCATTTCTGCAGTCATTCCCTATCAATCAGTCACTAAGACACAAGGTGATTACTTTTGTATGACAGTGTAAAGACGACTAAATTCGTTTAACACATTTACACCACTATTACTTTCTGAAAACATGCTGTATAAATTCTCAGTGAGAGTTGAGATTCTGAGAGTGATTTGAACATGCAGTTTACATCAGTCTGTGCACGTCTGTAGGCAGGGAATCTGAAGCTAAAACCTACTGAAACACACAAAAAAACCTTTTCTGCAGTGTCCATCTTACCAGCAACAAGATAGCCCCCTGGTAGCACACTTATATCAAATACTTTTCTCTCATGTCCAGAACATTTGCATTTTTCTTCTTACTTTAGATTCCCTTTTAATTCACAGGTGTTTCGGACATTCCGGCAGGTGCTTGAGGAGCAGAAGCGGATCTCAGAGAGCAGGTACAGGACTCTACTGCTGGAGGCCATTCAGGATGCCGTCCATCTGTCGACCCAAAACCAGCAACTACAGGCAGACAACAAGCAACTCTGCAAGGGTAACACGAGTCATCTCCAACATATCTGTTCATGTGAAATATCACTTTAAGAAACAAAAAGAGCTTCACTTTTGTTCTAAAGTGTATCTAAGTATGTACATATGGATCAGAAGACCAAAAATATCTGGACAGATGTGCTTTTTTAATGCTTTGACTTAATAAAAACTTTTATCTTTAATGGGCATCATTGCTTTCAAATCCCTTCCAGACTAAACACAAACTTCATAGTGTAGATTTACTTACAAAGACATCACCATGTTCTTATCAACCAATGTTTGTTTTCTTTCCATAGCCTTGGCTGAGCTGAAGGCCCTGTCTGACCGCAAGTAAAGACCCACAAAAACATAAATGCATTTACTGCAGTACAGTTAGCTTTACTTGCTACTGTGACGCAAAGGGTATTGCAATGCATAAACAATAATTAATAGTAATGGAAATAGAGCTGGGCAATTTGATGACATTTATTGTTATTGCGATAAACTGTGGTCGCAACATGCTTTTCTAAGCATATCATGATATCGTCAGTACTTAAAAAACACTGTCAAACTTCATGTTTAATTACGGAGAGCACTAGTCTTGCTTACATTAACATATTGTACTACAGTGTGAAACACTGAATAAAAATTATTTGCACTCATTTTCTTTTTGCAGTGTTGGCTCTTTTTCCTTTGTTCTATTTGAATACCTATGGCATATTTCTCAAAATATCATGATATTTCTGCCATATCACCCACACCTAAATGGAAGCTATAAATGGAAATAGTATAAATCCAAAGATTTACAATGCAGGTCATGTTGTTGACTTATTTTTGCAAACAGACAGACAAGAGCAATGATAAAAGTTAATTTATTTGTATAATGTCATTCATAAATACTATCAAAATCCACACTATGCATCATTTTGTACTGTTTGGCCATGATGGAAAATAAAACATATGTTACACAAGACAATGACGCTGTGGCATTCAGTCTTTCAAATATACTTTATGAGAAGATAGTAATTTCAAAAGGCAAAAGCATAAATGCATACATAGAGATCAATGCAAAGACAAAGGCTGCAGAGGCATTTGCACAAAAACAATCTTACAAATATATGGAGAAGGTATTGAAACGTAGTAGCTTTGTCTTAATACTGTTAACATTAGTGACACAGAAACATGTAATAATTAGGAAAAAAGTACAGCAAATTCATGCTGTTCACGATTGTGGACAGATTCACGACTTTCCTTTTCTTTTGGAAATATGATTAGAACTAAGAAGTTGGGCTGAACAACTGTTCTTATATTGCAATATATTATATTGCAAATTTATATAATTGATATATTTATGTGACATTGGCATGTTTTATATGAAGGGGCTTTCATAATAATGGTTTCTAATAATGGAGAGCTTGTGAACTGGCAATCTGGCACATTTAATTTAGTACTCAAGCAACTGAAAGTCTGAAAAAAATATCTGGGTGGTAAAAAAGATTTATGTAAAGAAAATGATCACATTTTAATTGAAATTGAAATGTAAACTTGATGATAAATGATGCTTGTCCAATGCACTCTATTCATTTTCTAGGCTCTAAACGTTTGTTACCTGTAATACAGGTATACTGCCACTCCGATCATCAATACAGGCAAGAGGAAAAAAGGCGTAAGCTGCAGTCCCAATAGGCCCCAGGAGAGGACGCTATTCACCAGCATGGCGGAGGATATGATGAAGAGTCGGGTGATTCCAGTTCCGTGTTTCATTACTACGGACATCAGCAGGCCATTAACTGCCTGTCCGGCTATGATCAACCATACCACTGTGGAATAGCCTTCAAAAAAAGCATGCTCTCCATTGCTGCTGTAGATGTGTGATGCTAAATTTATCCCCACACCAAATATGTACAGGAACAAATTCTGTAGGCTAAGGGGCAGCCGCTGCGTTTTTAACACTCTCTCTGTGTAAACTGCGGCAAGGCCTGATATGAAACAGTATGTAAGCACCATCAGTAGGCCCCAAGTTGTTATATGAAGCCTGGGGCTCAATTTATCATCTCTATTTGAGACGTCCCAGTCCAAGCTGCTGTAGCTATGACATACCCCAGCACCCATGAGAAAGCCAATGCCCAGCCACTGCACAGGCCTTAGCCTCTTCCCCAGACAGGAAGTGTAGAGCAGGGCAGTGGCTGCAATTTTGAGATTGCTGAGCACCTGGAATGAGCTGGGGTCCATGTAAGCCTGCATAAAGACTACCAGGTTGTTGTTAAAGGAATAGAGAAGAGCCGGGACAGCGTACGGAGCCACATGGGTCCAGGACACTGACACTATGAGTGTTTGGATCTTGCCTGTAGTTAGGAGAATGCCCAGAGAGACCAGCAGCTTGCTAAACTCAATTAGGACAACGCAGGACGAGGGACTGAAGGGAACGCGACTGTCTGTTTTAGTTAGAGCAATGAGGGGAGCGTGAGAGCCGTAAATGAGAACCAGGAGAACGAGCAGAACAGTCCAGCGAATGGTGCGTAGCCACCGCCTAGTTTGAGCAGGGCATGTTTCACTGGAACTGACATTTTCAATGACTATCATTCTCTAAATAAAGCCAGAAACTAGAACACACTCTTAAAAATAAAGGTTCTTAAAATGTTCTTAGCTTGGATGGAGAAATAGGTATAGAACCTTTGCACCATGAACTGTATATGGTTGAAATGGCGATAAAAGACTACTCGACTTGCCTATTACGTGGAGATCTAAACATTACAATGAAAGCATCTACTGGTAAGTTCTTTAGGGATCTAAAAGTTGTTGTTTTATGTCATCACACCTTTATTTTTAACAGTGTTATGCTATATTTCTTCTCATTTGGGAGCAAGTGTTTTAACTGATCAACTCTGTCATATATACATTCCAGTTCATATATTGTTGTACCTATGAATAATAAAATATCACAAAGAACGATACTTTTAAGGCAAGCTGACAAATCCCTGTAGTCCCCTTATGACTGCATGGAATAGCAAAAACAAAAAATAAAATACTCTCAGTGCAATATAATAATCCGTGGGAAGGACTTCAAGAGATGACATGGACTAATACCTTCTACATTTAAATGCTCAACTGTGTAACTAATCTTCAATCACAGCTTTTGCTTCTCAGTGGCATTCAGTAACTATTCAACTCTAAGCTTAGACAATATGGTCAAGTACCGTTGTCCAAGAGCAGGTTCAGGCAGACAGCAGGGAAACTCTGGCAGCAACAGAGTCTGTTCTTCCTCAGTAGTGATTTTAATGGGGCCGATGTAAGATCTTCCCCTCTCTGGTGGTTTTAATTACTAGGACCTTTCTTCAAAGAGTTCAGATAGTCCTTAATGGTTCTCTCAATGTTGGGAACCTCATAGCTTTGGGCAACAACGATGCCTGTTAGGGTTCCCAAGGCAACCCCCAAAATGGCAGAGGCGCGGAGTTTGGACACCACATATCCTGCCAGGAATCCCTTCAGGAATGGAGAGGCTAACAGTGAGCCACCCTATGGGAATTGAGACAATTAAAATGTTCTTCTTCAGCACAACACAAGTATAAAAAGATTGACGCATATTACAGTAACAAATTAAAGGATCTCCTAAAGGAACAGTTCAGTCAATAATGTTAAGAACAATGAAAGCCAAAAATCATACAAATGTTTTAATGGGGTCTGGTGACTACTAACTTCTATTCACTGCTAGCAATATAAGCATGTATTGTGAATCTTGACATAAAGATTCATAGGCAATTTTAGATTTTGAACCTTATTCTGTTATTACCATTTCTCATATGCTGTGTCAATCTCCTCTGTTGTACATTGCCTAGTGAGGCTGTTAATATTCTTAATTTTTTAAATCAGAATTATGACATTACCTGTGGGATCCCAGCCTGCACTTCAGTCTCCACTCTCTTCTGAATCTCCTCAAGTTGATCCTTGAGCTCGGCTAGATCCTTCAGCTTACCCAAGGGGTTCTGCGACCACAAGATAACGAGCTTAATGGGGAAAAGTCCATACTTTCGGAAGCATCATCCAAAGAAGTGTTTTATCATTTGTCACAGCTGTGTAAAACTATAACTTACTTTGTTGATGCTGCTTTTTGTTTCCCACTAATGTACTTTGCTTTGGGTATTGCAATCAGAATCATGCTGAAATACCACTGTATAATTTGGACTGAAAGAGGGAAAATGCTCAACATACTCAATAGTGACCTATAAAGCCTTTAGGAGTTCATATTGGGAACAGTCATTGGTTCAAAATGGTGTAATTAATGTGTTAATATGTAAGTAAAGTTATTATGTCTTTAGAAAACTTAATATTGTTTAAAATATTAAAATATTGAATCTTAAAATAATAACAATAATAATAGTCATAATCATAATCATAATAAAACACTAATACACATATGAATATGATGTTCTTCCTGATGCTTGAGTAAATGGTTTTTAACAGTTCTTTAAAAGCTTTTGGCTTAAAACACATTTTGTAAATAGTTGTTTGTTATAGTCACTGCAAACCTTAGTTCCCATTACAACCAACCACTGTAAAGAAAAATAAGGTGAGTATGTTTCTATACATTGAACCATTTACACATCAAACTACCCTGAATAATTATGTTCACATCTCGGTGATGCAGCATTAAAAAAATATTTTTTGCAATTTAAAAATGGCAACTTCATAAAAGGACACTAAATGCACCAGGGAACCGTGGTTGCAGGAATGAAACAGCTGTGTTAAAGTGACCCTGCCACATAACAGAGTTTTAACAATGGTTTTTACAGTACGCGTTTTCAGGAAAGAAACCAGACACATGTTAAACGACATCAATGACTGATTTTCTGTTTTTCTACCCGCTAAACTACTCCTGAAGTCTCAAATTGTGACCGTGGAAAAAGTCAAGAAACACAACGCTGATATTTCACTGTGAGATTAAGAAGGAAAACGAAATGTTGCTGTTAACAACCTACAAACCCATACTAACGTAACCAGTCGCGACTTATTACATGCATTTCTCTGCAAGACAGAAGCAGATGTGTCAACTACAGCGCCGCGGCTCCCTCACCTTGTCATTCGCCATTCTGGCTCCTATAAGAGCACTCGATTACATCTGTGCTCTACTTGTTCAGCCTGCAGTGGTATCAATAGGCACACCGCTGCTTCAGTCTGACTAGTATTTGTTTGGCGCCTATATGGCTATATATTCCTATATTTTAATCATATTTTTTCCGCGAGTATTTATTTTGCTATTTTACGTTCAGTGGACATTATTGTATAGTTAAATGCATTTAAATGTTCACGCTATTTTTAAACGTTCACGGTAGACCAGTGCATCCCTCACGTTTTTTGTAAGCGTTTCACAAAAACAATATAATAAAAATATAAACAAATAAATATAGCCCATCCTCTTCAAATATGAAAAATAATTGAGACAATTTTTTTACATTTAGCTGCCTATTTCAGTAGCATGCTACGAACGAACCTCTTCACGTGTTTAAAAGCTCGCTTCTGATAGGCTCTTGTTTATTCATCGAAGCGCGGGATTGGCTGCGAATCTTAGCAACAGTGCGCCATTTCTAATGGAGCAGGAGGGAGGAAAGATCTGTAAATGCGCCTTTCTTGGTTTGACATCTTCTCTTTCGTCAAGCAGATTTTTTTGCAATGTAGCAAGTGGCCGAAAATGGTGCGATTTACGTGCGATCTAAGAGGTTCTGGAAGGATCCGCGCCGCCGTAGAGGTAAGGTTGCAACAAGACAGTCGCTCATTGGCCAACCGGCCGAGCCGCTCTTCAGTATGGAGACTCCGCACTAACCCAAACTCCTCTTACGGGTGGGAGATCTTTGTGGACGGGCGGTCTGCTCACCGACTAGTCTACTGCCAGGCACAAATAGGACAAGAATGCCTATGATTCGCGATTGTAAATCTGAACTCTGTTGAGAAAAAAAGCCCCTTTAGGCCATGTGTTGCGAGGCTGTGACAGCCTGTCAAGAGTCTAACTGCGCTGTATCCTCGTGTTACTTGTTTGTTGACTACTTTGTGTCGTTGACAGCGATGGCTGGACCAATCGATACTGAAGTCTGAGTATCGATTCTCAAACAGAAATCGGTGACATTGTAGTGCTTTTCCTTTTCATCCCATAATGGTTGAGATGTAAACAAAGTAATTCAGAGTGTTTTGATGTGAGAGCTGCATAGTACAGACTTCTTTACAGTAGTGGCTATAGGCAGCAGGGGTGGTAATATCGACATGACCCCAGAACAAGTAGAAACATATGTTTTGTGCTAAAACGTCAAGTGCACGTACACGTGTCGTCTTAGATTTGTAGGCGATGTAGACAATTGTAAAATACTAATAATTTTTTTTTGCCATGCAAATATATCAAGATTCAAGAGGTTTTTTGTCACATGCATAGTTATACAAGTACAACATGTAGTGAACCTGATCATTACTGAGACAGTAATGAAAGTTAAGAAGAAAAAAATATTACAAAAGAAATAGAATATGTATTATAAATTTAAGCAGGTAAAAAAAAACTTATAATAATAAATAGGAAACTAACACTTAACAATAAACCTAACAATATACAGTATAACCAGTTTAGACAGTAAATAAACACCCTCAACAATATATACAGACCAAATGAGTTTTAGTTTGCAGATAAGCAATTTGCTGGAATATACAGAATAGGAAGTGCAGATAAGCTAAATGTGCAAATAGCGTAGTGCAAATGTATCTATGTAAATCGAATGTATCTCTGCTTTGGACATTTTATTTTTAGCTCTAAAATGTCAAATATATTTTTTTTTTCATTTCATTTAATGCTTTTTCTCTGATGAAGCACCTTAGGCATCTGGTTCTTATTGCCATCACTGAGACCAGTTCTGACTCAGTAGTTTCCTTTGAAATGAAGCATTTGATATCAAAACGCTGAATGTTTTATCTATCTATCTATCTATCTATCTATCTATCTATCTGTTTATCTATATATCTCATCCTTCGAGTGGAATATTGTTT
>JBBPDA010157424.1:0-18857 GCA_037974385.1 Arnoldichthys spilopterus | reverse complement strand
CACACACACACACACACACACACACACACACACACACACACACACACACACACACACACACACACACACACACGGGATATATTAGGCATATATTAGGAGAGAACTTAAGCTCCTGTTTCCAGTACATCGACCCCAAGAACTGACTGTTCACTTGCTGCCCAATACATCCCACCCCCCTGACCCTGTGCCACTGTACTGAAAGAACTAGAGAGTCAATGTTAGTCACTTCACCGGTCAGTGGTCTTAATGTTATGGCTGATGGGTGCCATCAGAGCAAGGGAGCCCAACAGTGTGAATTTCCCTGCTCGAACACACCTGGTTCAACTCCAACACCAGCCCTCCAGCATCGGAGTCTGGGACCCCTGATCTGATATTTAATTATGCGCCAAATCGTTTCCTAGGGAACCGCACCGACTCGGCTGTGCTTGTACCTAAGCTGCTACGTCTGAGCACCGAGGCCCAGCTCTAGCTCGTCCGCTGTGGTGCACCCACCTGGCCGCAGGCTGCCGTTGGAGAGGGGCTGCTCAGAGCAGGGAGTGTAAACGGAGTGCTGAGAATCAGGCCACAGCTTGGCTTCACCACAACCACACAGAGGGGGAGAAAGATGGAGAAGGGGAAACAGGAAGATGAGCCAAATCCACCAAGCAAAAAGCAGCAGCATGTGAAAAAGAACGAAGCTGAGCGGAGGAGTGAGAACATTCAGAGAGAGCATGAAGAAACCCCAGGAACGCGGAACCCGGGAAGTGCAACGTGATTTCAGAGCTGCAGTGCAGTAACAGTCAAAAGCACGGACCTACTCAACACTAGGGAGGTGGTTTTAATGTTATGGCTGATCGGGTGAAGGCTACATTACATACATACGGCTCTAGACAATGGTGCTGGGCTAGACGGTGGCGCCGGGAACTAGACGGTGGCGCCGGGCTCTAGACGATGGCGCCGGGAACTAGACGGTGGCGCCGGGAACTAGACGATGGCGCCGGAAACTAGACGGTGATGCCGGGCTCTAGACGGTGATGCCGGGAACTAGACGATGGCGAGGGGCTCTAGACGGTGACGCCGGGAACTAGACGATGGCGACGGGCTCTAGACGGTGACGCCGGGAACTAGACGGTGGCGCCGGGAACTAGACGGTGGCGCCGGGAACTAGACGGTGGCGCCGGGAACTAGACGGTGGCGCCGGGAACTAGACGATGGCGCCGGGAACTAGACGATGGCGCCGGAAACTAGACGATGGTGCTGGAAACTAGACGATGGCGCTGGAAACTAGACGATGGTGCTGGGCTCTATAAGATGGCGCCGGAAACTAGACGATGGCGCCGGAAACTAGACGATGGCGCCGGAAACTAGACGATGGCGCTGGAAACTAGACGATGGCGCTGGAAACTAGACGATGGTGCTGGGCTCTATAAGATGGCGCTGGGCTCTATAAGATGGCGCCGGGCTCTAGACGATGGCGCCGGAAACTAGACGATGGCGCCGGGCTCTAGACGATGGCGCCGGAAACTAGACGATGGCGCCGGGAACTAGACGATGGCGCCGGGAACTAGACGATGGTGCTGGGAACTAGACGATGGCGCCGGGCTCTAGACGATGGCGCCGGGCTCTAGACGATGGCGCCGGGCTCTAGACGATGGCGCTGGAAACTAGACGATGGCGCCGGGCTCTAGACGATGGCGCCAGGAACTATACAATACATTCTTAAAATCTCTCTTAAACCCCTCAAACCACATCCAGCTCCTCATTACGGTGGCACAGACTCGTGAAGTGCTTACCCAGCAGTTCCAGCCGGTCTTTGGCCATGGTCAGGTTGGTGGACATCTTGGCCTGTAGCCGCCTGGCTCGCTCCGATTTCTCTCCTGAAGGGCACACGGAGGGCACACATCAGAAGAACAGTGTAACCTGATCACAGAAAATGGTGCAACCGTGTGATTTAGATGTTTCGTGTCTAGAGAGGGTCTCAAGTCTTCCTGGCGTCGGGGAACCGCCCAAAAGAACATGATCCAGTCCAACGGCTCTTTTTCCACTCATGGGATTCAGGTAGATAAGCAAGCTCTGCTATTGGTTAGACATCCAGCTGCTGGACTGACCCCCTGGATTAACCACCAAGTGAGGAATCAGCCAGTCATGGTTTAACGTTCAGGTCTGTGGAGTCGTGGTCTAACCACTGTGTTTCTGAACGACGGCAAACAGCAGCAGCTTCACACCTGAAGAAAGTCCCTGTGGAAAAGCCACGGACCGTGGAAGCCGTGGCACTCGCACGCTGTGGGCAGTCGACTTATTTCACGTGGGTCACAGGTGCTTTAGGTGCGGTGGATAAGTATTTTGTGGGTTTTTTTGCTTATGTTTTGATATTTATGGCCTGCAATGAAACCACTGTTCACCCCTGGAACTAGGGATGTACCACAGTGCATGCTGGGAAAATCAAAAAGTGATGCGTGCAAACTCACCGGTGCCTGTGACCTGGATGGCGATGCCTTTCTCCAGCTCCGTGATGCCTTTGCGGTACCACTCTACTGCCTGGTCTTTGTGTCCTATAAGAGACAAACACACACACACACACAAACACAAATACACACACACACACATACATACACACAAATAAATACACACAAAAAACACAAATACACACAAAAAACACACACACACAAAAACAAACACACACACAAATACATACACACACACACACAAATACACAAAAAAACAAACACAAATACACACACACACACAAACACACAAACACACACACACACAGTTAGTGTGGTAGCAGAACACAACAACACAGCAGAACCACAATAAAAAGACGTGTGTGGGAAGATCCCTGATCCTCCCTGAGATTGGGAAAGTGCATAAGCAGGAATTGCACTAAGCCCAAGCACAGAAAGGAAACCACAGCAGCTCTTCTGTGGGATCAGAGCAGACGGGTTAGCCATGATGCTAAAGATCACATCGAGGAGATAATTCTGCCCTGGACCGGCAGAACATAAGGGAACAGTGAGCAGATCACAGCTCCCTGTTATCCTGAAACTGTAAACACAGTGTGTGACCGATGTGTGTGACCCATATACCCAGAGGCCTGGAGGGACAGTGGAACAGTCAGTGGTGCTATTGTGTCTACTGAACTATGTCAATACATAGAGGCACATAAAACACACACGACCCGAACCGGAGACCTTCAGGTCTCAAAGGCAGTGTCCTAACCTGCACTGCGATATGACAAATTCTCAGCATTGGGAGGAACACTGCTGGTATATCACAGACGCCATGACATGGCACAGCCCTAGTTTGCCAATTAGTGGGCAGTGGAGGCCTAGTGGTTTTGGGACGTGACGGTCGCAGGTTCGACTCCCGCTACGCTGCTCCACGTGTGATGGGTTAAATGCAGGTCACATTTCGTTGTGGTGCTTGAGTGTGTTCACAATGACAAACAGTCACTTTAACTTCATTATATTGAGTATTTACTGTAGCTGCCAACATAGCCAATCAGATTTCAGATCCAGGGGTATCTATTTTATAAATTGGGGGGTTTTATAGATGATTTAATACTGTGACACTAAAACTGCAATCATTTATGTCACTAAAAATGAAATGAAAATAAAATGTAAAAAAATTAAAACAGAACGTCAAAGTGACACTGGCGGAGTTCGGTGGCAACGAGGACGGCGGGGTGTTAAAAGTAGTACACTGCTGACGGTGTGTATGATGTCATGTGAGAAATCAATAGCGTAATTATTCTGTTGTAGGTTAATGGGTCATGGAGTCTCTTTTTTTTTTTTTTTTTTTTTTTTTTACAGGTCATGTATGCTCATAAACAAAACACCCATTCAAACGCATGTTGTTATATGAGCCTGTGGTATCATCTAATAAACCGTTGCTCATCTCAGTCTGGGACAGGGCTGTGCGAAGCCGGCTTGCCAGGACAAACGTTGCGGCCCTCGAGTACAAATGTGCAGCTATTTTTAAGCGTTGATTTAAATTTTTGAATTTAAAATAGAAAAATATTTAAATTTTACCTTTTTTAAACACTGAACAACTGTGATCTTATGAACTAGTCCCCCTGCCGTGGGTTTATGGACTTTGGCCCACGAAAATATTAGACTTTCCACAAAACAAAGAGTTTCTACCCCCCATACACACAACATGACATAATATAGGCTTCATGACGTTGGCTACTACTGTTTTTAGCCATGCTAACGTACTATAGTCCACGGTTATAGACAAAAGTGAGTCAAAAACCACATCACCTCTACACGGTTCGAGGCGAATTTGTTTTAGGCATGACGCAAAGAAGGCACTTATTAGCAACATTAGCACTGTAGCTTTAGCACAAATTTAAAAAAAGAAGCCAAACATGTCTTGGACGACAAGATTTTGGTTAAATCTAAATTTTCACTTTAACTTTATATTTCAAAATGTAATTTTTTTTTTTATATTCAAAATGTACATTTTTTATAACCAAATGTTCATCAATCGGCACATGCTAACACCGGCAGTAGCTGTGCTAGCAGTACAGCAGTACCAACAAAACGGAGGCTGCTTCTAATATTCCTC
This sequence comes from Arnoldichthys spilopterus, assembly GCA_037974385.1. Taxonomy (NCBI): domain Eukaryota; kingdom Metazoa; phylum Chordata; class Actinopteri; order Characiformes; family Lepidarchidae; genus Arnoldichthys; species Arnoldichthys spilopterus. The sequence continues at coordinate 14,309 of JBBPDA010157424.1, read as the reverse complement.
GTGTTATTTTTGCAATTTTACTCCACTTCTATTACTTCGTTAATGTTAAATATTTATTTTACTGTGCGATTTGTTCAGTTCAATGTTCAACTGTTATCTGTATATGACAAATACATTTGTACTTGAGCGTTTACTGTCCTGTAATCTGCCAACGGCAAACCGGGAAGTGGGATTTTACAGGTCAAGGGGGGTGGAACAATTGTAGTATGATCATTTTAGTCAGTAATAATGGAAAATGTTCACATTACTTCATTCCTACCATCACATCACTGGGTAAACAACATAGATGGGCCAATCGGCCAGTGACGTGCACCTATTTGCCAGTGGCCTATACCGATTTCGGTGTAAGATGTTACACTGATGATATGACAAAGTACACATTTGTACATATAACGAACTACATTCACTGTAAAAAAAAAAATTGCGAATCACGTGTCAAAACAGCAATAAACACACCTCTGCTCATCTAGCGGCAGTTCACAGGACACCAACCGTCCCGTCTCTACACTGTTCAGCGTTTGCGTGTCAGGTGTGGAAAAGTGCATTGATCTTTACGCATTTTCGGGTCGAACTCAACGCACATGTGGTAGAAACAAGGCCCCCTGGTTTTCACAGCAGCCCCAGCACTGTGAGCTAACTATGCTAACCATGGATATGAGGGGGCACATTTTCCACTCCACTGCTGATCAGGACAATCACGGTCATTCAGCGGCAACCACCTCTATTGCTCACCAGGATCACGCGGGCCCAGGGGGCATTCTGCACCCTCAGAACTGATCCACGGTTGGACGGAACGGTTGCGGGTCGGTGTGAAAGTGTGTAGGTTACACTGACTGTGGAAAAACAGTGTGTGTGTGTGTGTGTATGAGTGAATGGTTATCTGTCTAGGTGCTGCCCTGCGATGGATTGGCTTCCTGTCCTGGGTGACCCCTGCGTTGGGCCTGTAGTCAGCTGGGATTGGACGAGACCCCCCTGCGACCCGAAACGGAAGAAGCGGTTTTGAAAAAAAGGTGAACGACTGGGGATGTTTAAGTGACGCTGTGCTAAAAACGCTTTAATTTTTCTCATTCTGTCTCATTAATATGTACATAAAAATAAACAGAAGTTGCATAATTGCATGATTTTTTTCTAATCCGGCTGAGCCCAGATTTCCGCCTTTTGTACATTTATCTGTACCGTCATCGGCAAATATGCACATGGCAAATATCGGATATTAGCATCGAGCACCGAATCCCACATCAGTGCACCTCCAGATATTTCACAAAGCACCGATTTCTCAGTAAGTCAAGTAAAGTCAGCTCGGTTAATTTTATGTCTATAGCGCTTTTTACATCTGACTTCATCACAAAATGGCTTTACGGAATCCGGGACCGAGCCCCTAATGGGCCAAAGGCGACAGAGACGAGGCAAACCCCCCCAAACTGGAGGAAGAAACCCTGGGAGGAACCGAGGGGAACCCGTCCTCCTCTGGTGCCAGTGAGCTGGAAAACTGCAGCCCAATGTGAGGACTCGCTCTTCCCGCTGGGACAGGCCCTCACGTCTGGTTTACACCACCGGGCTGATCTCCGTAAAACGTCCCACTGTAACCCCATTCCACCTTAAATGGCACAACAGTTACGTCCTGGCAACTGCACAATTTTAAGGTGGGGTCAAATACCGTAAGCAGCAGGAGAATACACCGATCAGCCATAACATTAACACCACCTGCCTCACACTGAGTGTGTCCCTCCTGCTGGGTTCTGACCCCTTTCTATCGGGGTCAGCGTCACTTTCTACACCCCAGTGGCTCTTCAGACCAGACGGCCCTTCGCTCCCCACATGCATCAGTGAGCCTTATGTGCCCATGACCACCGGTTGTGCTTCCTCACACAACTTTGTCAAAGTGGCTCACATCCTTACGCTCCTGCTTCCAGCACACCGCCTTCAAGAACTGACTGTACACTCGCTGCCTAATATACCCCACCCCCCTGGACAGGAACCATGGTAATGAGATGACCAATCAGCGTTGTTCACCTGTCAGTGGTGTTAATGTTATGGCTGATCGGTGCAGGAAGCGAACTCCGAGGCCTGCGGGGCTGGGTTTCCTTGCCGAGAAGCTCGTGTGTGTTTACAGGACGCACGCAGACAGGACAGGGGGCTAAATGATGGAAACAAGACTGCTGTCGTTTGCCCCAGTGCGCGGAAAACGTACCTCTGTCGTCCTCGTCGATGCGCAAGGCCACCGAGATGTACTCGAACGCCTGCTTGTGGTGGTTCCGGATCCGCTCGCCCGTGGCGTCGTGGTCCGCTGCGCCGAGCTCGGTGGGTTTGGCCGCCGCCATGGTGCGGGAGAAGAGGCCGGAGATCCAGTACACGAGCAGGTAAAGCCAGGAGAAGACCGGGTAGACCCAGGAGAGGAGAGGCGAGCCGGGCCGCGCAGCAGAGACCGGGTCACGGCAGGACGGAGGCGCAGAGCCGGGAGGGCACTTCACTCTTCCCCCGGGCGCTGAGTTCATCCACCCGGCTCCACACACCCAGAAACATTACTGGAGAGAGTCAAACGAGCGGAAGGTTTAGCTGCGGCGTGAGGATGAACGGTGGTGTGCGGTTTAGCTGCAGTGTTGGGTTGAACTGTGGCGTTCAAAACACAACCGCCTCGTTCAGCGCCAACGCTGCTTTTTTGGAGCAGACCAACCGGAAGCGCTGTCAGCTACTCTGCCGGAAGAAAAGCGGAAACTGCCTTCATGTAATAAATGTTGTTGTTATAATTATTAATTATTAATAATTAGCTGCACTGCAACTGAGTACAAATATATTTATTATGATTTATAACTCTATTTTATAATACAAATAAGTTTTTTTTCATGTAATAAATGTTGCTATTATTATTGTTGTTGTTGTTGTTGTTATTATTATTAATTTTACAGCGATTCATAATAATATTTTTTATTGTTTTTGTTGTTGTTGTTGTTTACCTCGATTAATATTATTATTATTGTTATTATTATTATTATTATTATTATTATTACTATAGGGAATGGAACTCCCAAATATCGTCATTTTAGAATATTCCCTTAAATAACGCGAATAAGAAACGCTTTCACGTAAATGACAATATATAAATAGAATTAAATATTTTACAGTTTACAGTTGTTTATATTAAGTATTATTTATTTAGCTATCTATTTGATCTTTTTATTTATTGATGTTCTTATAGAATAATAATAATATAATAATATAATAACAACAGTCTTTATTTGTATATATACAAGAAATGCAACTCGAGGTGCTTTACAGTTAAAGTAGGTAAAACAAATAAACAATTGAGAAAAGTAAGTAAGTAAACATAAATAATCTAAAATTAAATGAACTAAACGATTAAGTTAACTGTAATACTTAGCGAAATAAAACAACAAAATAATACATAATCAACGATTTAATTTCGTTTCAAGAATATACACTAATAAATGTAAAGAAAAATACTTTAAAATACATCATGTTTAATATAGTGTATAATGCGCGCGTGGACACATCACCGGTGATGTAACTAATGTGTGTATAAACTTCTCTGTTGAGATAAAAACTCATTTTCAAATAAATAAAAAAAATAAAAACCAGACTACACAATTAGCGCAGGCTGCGTGTAACGCGGTATTCTCGCTGGCTGCGTTGCGCAGGGAAGATTGCGTAGAAACCAACAACAAACATGGCGGACGGTGAGTCCTTTCACTCATCTTTATTCTCGTTTTCAGCAGAAAATCGCATATTGCGGCGGTTGCCTTGAGTTTTGTGCACGTTTGACGCTTATAGCACAAGAAGGTGACGTTTGTAGCACGTTTCTTCGCTTTCCCGACGCTCTTGGGGGATTTAGCAGCGCAATTAGCTTCGTGTGTAGCGCGCTAAGCTAATGTAGCTCATTGAATCCCGCCCGCTTCTAAAGCCGCCCAGAGTTTCTCTTATTTCGAAACGTGTGGATGACGTTTGTGCTGTGTTACTTTTTCCCCACACCTTTAGGCCTGTAATTGACCTTCGTTGCGCCGTTTTGTGTTTTCCTGCACATGGGTTAACATGACCTCATTGGCTAATGATGGTGTGCTGGAGCAGACACACGCGAAGCTGTGCACTGCAGGTAGATCACAGGTCTGGAGGAAGGAGATACTGACCTAAAGCCTCTCTTCTGGCGTCTGCTCACGAAGCATCCTTCCAGTGCATGATGAATAGGCAGATTGACTCGGTTCTTTTAGCTAGACTGCTAAAAACAGCATCATCTAACTCCTCCAAGATCCTGTGAAGTCTGATATGGCCATAATGCAGCTGTGTTAGTTCAGACTTCTCACTTTACACAAGACATCCATCGCTTTTTTCACCAATTCTGCATAATTCAGTCCAGTCACTCGGGCAGTTTGATGCATAACGGTTCATTGTAGAGAAACTCACCATTTCTTCACAGTGGAGGGGACAGGAACCAGCCTCAGAGGAGGATTTGAGCACTGTTTAGCCTTAGGACCTCCTGCATGAAGCTCCTCACCATGAATGCTTTGGGGAAAAAACATTTTTAGGTCAAAACCATCATAAAAAATGTGTGCTCGGTATTAGATACATATTCTTGACCATTTTGTGTGATGATTCCTCTGAAATAGCTTTAAAAAGCATTTATCTCTTTCCTATTGCTCACTGTGAATGACGATGACCAAGTCTGACATTGTTTACACCTTATGGTGAAATTCCCCTGTAATGAGCATAATATCAAACATTGACATAATTATGTGTTCAAACGTGATGTACAAGTTGATGATTGTGTTTTTTTCCCCCCATTTGTACGTTTCACAGATCACACAGATGCCGATCAGAGCATGGAAGGACACACTCCTGTAAGATTCTTGACTATGCTACTACTGTGCAAACGAATGAAAGACTGTAAAAGAAGATGGACGTCCATGACGCTCCTCACAGAATTAAAAAGCCTTTGTTGTAGCATGGCTATGGGCGAAAAAACGTGTCTCTACATGTTTCAGAGCCTGCGTCAAGGAGAGTCACAATACAGGACACTTGATTGGTCACGTGACTGAATTTCCATTCATTTTGTTATATTCCACAAGTAATCCAAAGTACATTAGTACAAAAAAAAACACACCCAACACACCCATTATACCATGTTAACGTAAGGTTAAAAAAATAAAATGCAATGAACCAAAGATATATACAGATTATAGAGATTTTTTGAGACCTGGAGAACATCTCAGACTTTAACCCTTTCTGCAGAGCTTCACTTTTATTTTGACGGTTCACTACAGGTTTTCTACAGACAGGTTAACAGACTGACTGGTGAAGCTCAGTGTATTATAAACAGCATTGGTGGGCAGTGGGGGCCTAGTGTGGGCGGTGGCGGCCTAGTGGTTAGGACACTGCCTTTGGGACCTGAAGGTCGCAGGTTTGAGTCCCGGCCCGGGCACCACTGAGGTTCCCTTGAGCAAGGTACCGTCCCACTACACTGCTCCCCGGGCGCTGTTGGTAGCTGCCAACAGCTTGAGTGTGTTTACAATGACAAAGAGTCACTTTCACTTTCAGAAGGGTTAGGTTTAGAGACAAGCTGAGCACCTATAAAGCATCTACAGTGGAACATCTTGCACTAACTACTGTCAGGGTATGTTTTTGCACTTTTGTCCATTTATGGGCCGTGGAATATTGGTAAATGTCCATGTATGGCTCCAAAACATGTCCGGACACTTTCTGCCCATAGCGATGCTACAGTATAGGGATTTTACTGCTGTGAGCACTGCCACAGACGTTCATCTTCGTTAAGTCTTTGAACCCCACTCCACCAGCCTCTCTCTGTGCCAGTAGCCCTCTTTATGTCCTTCTTTGTTTATGTAAATAAGTCTTTATAATTAGTCTTCATTAGACTGACCTTTAGTGTTTGTGCATTTTAGGTCGCAGAAAACCCTCATGCAGAATATGGCCTCACAGAAAACATCCAGGTACTGGATAAAAAGCAAGAACTTAGACTTTAAAAAAAAATTCCCCAAGACATTTATGGTCTTTTCCACTGAGCAGTGTGGCAAAGTGCCCTAACTGTCCGTACCCCGGCTGAGTGTCCGAGCCCGTTTTCCGTCGCACTAAATATTTACAAATTAAGACTAAGACGCTCCATATAACCCTGGCTTTTGGACTCTCGCCAGCTCCCTCTAGTGTAGGACTAACCCGAAAGACGCTGAGGAGCAGGTCCTACAAAATCGCCAGAAAATCTCTTTCACAACTGCGTTCAGGCCAATCAGTGGTCTGCGCCTCCGCCCATAGGTTCCTGCCTCGGTTCCTCACCGAGCAGGGCTGCCAAGTTCAGCGTGGGTACAGTTCACTCGGCCGTGGAAATGGCAGCGAAGCGATTCAGGATTGCAGATTGGTAGCCATGCTGCACTGGCTGGTGGAAAACTGCCATAAAGGATCTTTGTGTGGGTCCACAATTATCCTCCTCACTCGCAGAACCTCACAACTAACTTCCATAACCGATGGACACATACATACCAGAAGAAACCGCAGCGTCACAGAAGCAGCAAAAGGGCCCGTGAGACATGTACACATAAAGGGGGAACGTCTCATAACGTACACAGTTCATAAAACTTGGATTTTTTTTTTTTAAACCTTAAACAACACAGTGGGTTAACGACCGTGCGCCCAAATGCCAAGCGCCTACCTGACGTCTCGATAAGGTTTCAGAATGTACGTGTGAACGTGTGTGTGGTGTTGTTCATTAGATCATTGAGCGTCTCTTATTCGAAGTTTCGTTTCGCCGCTGTCAGACCAAAACCTTGTATCTCCGAAACAAGACGAGCACAGAACCCTAAAATGTACTTTTTACAAATAATTTCGAAACAGTTTTGACCCAGTGTAAATGTCAGGAGTTGGTTTTTAAACTGACTGTTAAAGCGAGGGAGATGCAAGGTTTCGGTCCGACGACCCCGATTTACAGTAGCTACGTAGCATACGTGTCCTGGGCGAGGAGTTAGCCTAGCTCTCCCACTACACAGCACTTTGAATGGAGGTTTTCCCCCATTGAGAGCAATGTGTAGTTCTTGACCTGACGAATGTGAGCGCTGCTGTGCTCAGTAACGAGTCCATGGTGCCCTCCCCCTCCCCCCCCAATGCCTGCAGAGAATAGTGGAGAGTGAGAAGACCAACGCCGAGAAAGTCACCAAACAGAAGGTGGACTTACAGACCCTACAGACTCTCCCCACGCGAGCGTATTTGGATCAGACGGTGGTGCCAATTCTTCTCCAGGGGTTGTCCGTGCTGGCCAAGGAACGGTAGGTGTCCCCACACCGGCTGTGGAGGAAAGGGGCGTAGCACTGCATGTTCCTCAGGGCAGAACCATGGGGGAGCTGCTTTTGGTTGGCACGTGCACAGACTTTATGATAATTCTGTAGCCTCTTAAGTTAAACACGTTGGAGGGCGAATGCGCCAATCACAGTAAGGCAAAGGTCACCGCATCGCTTCCGCTGAGTGGCTGAAACACAGCCTGTGTACTGAGTGGCCGCACGTGGTCAACAATCCCAGCGTTTGCTGCTCATGTGCCTTCAGGCTTTACGTTTGTCCCCCCCCGCCCCCCCGAGATTGAAATCAGCGACGGATCCGTGTCAGAAAAACCCATTTTTGGCCAGGCCTGTGTCCATGCACCGCTGGTGTCCATGCAACGCTGGTTCCTTGGGAAGTTGTCAGTCAGAGTTTGACTTCCTTTAACTGAAGCAGGTTTTCGTTTTTTTTGATATACTCCCAGTTTCCTGTCCTGGAAGCGTGATTTGCCACTCGCAGAACTCTCCAACCAGAACGTTCCTCTATAGCTGGACTGAGTTTTGCCACTTAAACGTTCTGGTGGTGAAATGAGGTCGGCGCATAGCCCATTGCTAAAAAAAAACGAATGCAGAAATTGTGGCTAGTGTGAAACAGTTTTTCCATACGTTTAATTGAGCAAATGAATCAAAAATGTGTCCTAATTCTGCAGAAATATGGCTTATTTGGATTAGTTTGTAATTGGAAAAAAAAAATATCAACAAAACATGTAAAATGACCAGAGGTGCCAAAACTTTCGCATAAGACTAGATGCAAGGCATTAACTAGGCAGTGTAGCCTAGTGGTTAGGGACTTGCCCAGGTGATCGTCTGGGGACCTCAGTGGCAGCCTTCCGTACACAAGGGCGGGGTCCTAACCACTAGGCCACCGCCCACGTTCAAAGTCCCACGAAACATCTTTGGACAGCGTGAGCGTCCGTCTTACCTCGTATATTAGGAATAATTCACGCTTCAGTTTTCCCTACTTTTCACCCTTTAAACGTCTGTGCACGGGCCTGACCGTTGCCTCCCCAAAGAACCTTTTAATGGATGGTTCTTCCAACCATTTCTGAGCGATGTGTATGTCTGAAGACCCTCCACCTAACATAAATGCTCTAGACCAAGGGTCCCAACTCGTTCCTGGAGGGTCGGTGTCCAGCACAGTTTGGTAGTTCCGCTCCTCAGACCCACCCACTACATCTGGTACTGAACAGGTGAGCTGAGCCAGGTGTTCGAGCAAGGAAATCACCAAACCGTGTTGGACACCAGGCCTCCAGGACCAGAGTTGGACACCCCTGCTCTAGACCAGTTCAAGGTTTTTCCTAGAACTGTACATTCAGGCAGAGAACCAGTCAGGATCCTTTGTGCAAGTTTGGATGCAGGTGTTCATTGGTCTTACATCAAATAAGAGAAAAGATACTTTCAGCACTTGTCACACATGAAGCTCCACAAAACCGAAAATCGACTGCAGCTAAACGTTTTGTTGTTGCTTCCTCTTCAACAGGCCGCCGAATCCAATCGAGTTTTTAGCCACGTTCCTCCTGAAGAACAAGTCTCAGTTTGAGGATCGGAGTTAAGCTCTGGAGCAACCAACGCTTCCTTCTGTTGAGTTTCGTCGTCAATAAAACCTCATCACTTGGTGTCACGGTCATCTAGCGCTTTACTATGTTGTAGTTATGGGTTTGTTTTCCAAATAAAATCATTGCAGCAGAAGAACTATGTAACGGAGTCTTTTTTGTTCTTGTTCCTGGGGACAGGTTCTACCTTCTGCCTAAAATCAGTAGAAAATGGCTGTTGTCCCACAAAACGTCACTTCTGTGCTCAGGACAATGACATCCTGACCTTTTATCTGTTTTCCAGAACATTCTCCATTCGCTTTAAATGCTAAAGTAGAACTTCCAGAATATTCTGGAACGGTAAGAACTGTCCAGAAGTTGCTAGAATTGTCCAGAATATTCTGGACAATTCTAGAAACTTCTGGGCAGTTCTTACAGTTCCAAAATATTCTGCACTATTCTGGACAATTCTAGAATATTTTGGAACTGTGAGAACTGTGGGCAGTGGAGGCCTAGTGGTTAGGACACTGCATTCGAGACCTGAAGGTCGCCGGTTCGAGTCCCGGCCTGGGCACCACTGAGGTTCCCTCGAGTAAGGTGCCGTCCCGCTACACTGCTCCCCGGGCGCTGTTGGTAGCTGCCTGCTGCTCCACGTGTGCACGTGTGATGGGTTAAATGCAGAGGTCACATTTCGTTGTGGTGCTTGAGTGTGTTCACGACAGTCACTTTCAACTGTCCAGAAGTTTCTAGAATTGCCCAGAATTTTCTAGAACCTTCTGGAATCCTTTAGAACTTTGTGGGACTGTCCAGAAAAGATGATAAATTCTCCTGTTTTGCCGCTATGAACATGAAACTTTTGTGGGCTGTGGTCATAAAATCGAAGTGTGTGAGGAACAGAGACGTTTTTACAGAGGATTTAGACATAAACAGCTGAAATACAACACTTGGAAGCCAGAAACACAGGTTGTGTAACGTTATCTAAACAGAAGCGGACGTAAAGTTTCTCTTTGGTTTTACAGTTTATTGTCCAGTTTCACACTTTACCTTCATTCGGTACATATGAAGTTATACACAGTGAACAAAAAACGTTCCAGAGAGGGTCACTACATACAAAATCAATGCAAATTTTACACCAGAATTTATAAAATATAGATTTCCTCTTCAGTATAAAGATTACACCCCCTCAGCTCAGGCGAAAACTCTCCGATGGCAGATCGGCGGTGTCACCCTAATGTTTTGTCTAAGCACTTCTTCGTTTTTTTACCAACGTTAAATCCACGTAAAGGCTCAAAGACGAGGCTAAATGAAGGGCCGACGACTGGTCATTTGGATAAAAAAAACAAAAAAAATCATAAAATTGCTTAAACAGGATCGGGTTCATGGCACAGCATCTAAATGTTTTTGAACATAAGCCGTGAAATTAACAGCTACACCCCACAATACGGACGTGATCGATCCAGGACAGAACCATTCAACTGTCCGTATCACAGTCATATGCAAACGTGAGTTAGCTGCAGCCAAATGACACGTTTTGTCGATTTTCTATGTAAAAACAAATATTCTCACATTCGATTTATTCGCGGAGTGCAAGAATATTCAACATGCCAGTGGTGGGGCAGTGCCCGACTGGGCAGTGGTGGTGTAACGGTTAGGGAGTTGCCCCTGTGACCTGAAGGTCGCTGGTTCAAATACCAGACAAGTACCCCTGAGGTACCAGTGAGCAAGGTACCGTCCCCCCCCCCAAGCACTGCTCACGTCAGCTGCCCACTGCTTCCACACGGATGGGTCAAATGCACAGTTGTGCGCCGAGCTGTGGTGTGTTCACAATGACGCTCACTCACAGGCCTCTGTAGAGAACGCACTCGGAAAATAGACAGAACATGTCATTTGACGTCCTCTGCATGCGACTGTACCAGCAACAACAGGTTTCCAAACGAAAATCCCACACGCGCTCAAGAAACCGTCCATCATATGGGGGCAGTTTTATGCGAGTGGGGGTTTTAGAGTTTTGGATGTCTTGGCATAAAGATCAGCTAAAAAAAAAAAAAAGGCAAAATGTCTATGGAAGACACCGGAAAAAACGCAGAGAGCAACCAAAATGACCTGGATCGTCAACAAATGAACCAAACATGGTGAAAACTCTGATCTAGGATCAGGTTTTGCTCTTCATATCAGATGAAGGCTGCATGCTCCACCCACGAATGCCCCGTTCGCCATTGCCAGGTTCTTAAAAGCTATGAGGACAAACTGCATTTGGCCTATTGAGAAACTGCGCCACGTTATGACGTCATCCTAATGATGTCACAACCACCAACGAGTCGCAATCGGTCTCTCATTAGGACAAATGTGACTTTGCACCAAAGTGTGGGCAACACCTGCTGGAAAATAATGCTTTTATGGAGGTTGACGTTTGCATCAAAATACAAGAAGAAACGCTCACATGATTTCAGCCTAGCTTACTAAAAGATACACGTGGATCCTTCCAAGGCCCGTTATTAACGTCTGTGTCCAAACTGGCCACCGGAGAAACCACCTTCTCTTCATATCTGACCACCAACGCGGTGCTGGCTGGCTAGCTGCCCAGCGCGGCCGTCGCCAGCTACCTTTAGCAGGTGCGTCATCGAGCGTCGTGCTCTCGAACACCTCCTCTTCTCAGATCAGACCGAAGCCGGCGCGGATACGAGGATAAACAAACACATTTTTGAAATTATTCTCACTGAATTATTGTACACCAAGGTCACTGGTGTGCTCCTATGGCTTTCCCCTGGGCAGTGCCACCCTCCAGGTCACCAGCCCGGAGCCACGGTCAGATATAGTACTGGTGAGCTGCTAGGTTGTCCATGAACGGCCGCACCAGGTGGTCGGTGGAGAAGTAGAAGACGAGTCCGAAGGTGATGGAGATCGGCAGGGCTGGCAGCGCCTTTTTGAAGATGGCCAGCAGTAGAAGAGTGAGGCAAAGACCCTGAAGAGCAAAAAAAAGAAGTGTGTTAGTGTAAATGTCTCTAGCGTCAACCAGGAAGTCTCCTTTGTTGAATTATGCTCTGGTCCAACGATCTTTCCTTCATTCTCAGCCATGTGAGCATTTCTGAACTCGAGCCGTCCCTTTAAGTGTCCATTTCATCCTCCTCGAACACTTAAGCTACAATTAACTGTATCTGTAGAGCAGCTTACACACAAGACAAGCAGCTGACAGTGCTGAACAGTGAACACGTTCGTTCGTTCATTCATTCGTTCGTTCATGCTTTCGTTCATGCTTTCGTTCATGCTTTCGTTCATGCTTTCGTTCATGCTTTCTTTCGTTCGCTCGTTCGTTCGCTCGTTCGTTCGCTCGTTCGTTCGCTCGTTCGTTCGCTCGTTCGTTCGTTCGCTCGTTCGTTCGCTCGCTCGCTCGTTCGTTCGTTCGTTCGCTCATTCGTTCGCTCGTTCGTTCATTCATTCGTTCGCTTGTTCATTCGTTTGTTCGTTCGTTCGTTCGTTTGTTTGTTCATTTTCCAAACCGCTTCTTTCATTTCGGGTCACGGGGAAGCTGGAACAATATTTGAATTTCAATAAATTTCAATAGATAAATTAGTAGTATTAGCATTAAGTAGAGCATAAAATAAAACCATAAAACTTATAAATAAACTTAAAATAAATCATAAAATTGATCAACAAGTAGAAAAAGCAGTGTTCGCATTAAGGGCCTGAATCATCAATGATCAAATAAATCAAAATGTATATAAAAAAGTAGCAACGGGCAACGTAGAGCATCCAATCAACCTACTGCAGCCTTTGGACTGTGGGAGGAAACCGAAGAACCCAGAGGAAACACACAGGAACACGGGGAGAGCTCACACACTCCACAAAGGCCCCCGTGGCCGAGCCGGGGATCGAACCCGGGACCTTCTCGCTGTGAGGTGACAGCGCTAACCACCATGCCGTCCTAATTTTAACGTATATTACCTATATTTTTACATTTTTCAAAATGTCTTTGAAAACGAAGCGTTCGCAACATGGCTAAAACCAGAACCAGCAGCCACGGTGAAGCCGGAGAACTCGTCATCTTGTCCAGTTTTGCAGCTGAAAGTGTGTTATAGTGTGAAATGTGATGAGCAGCTCAGGCTTCAAGTTGAATAAATGGAGGAGAACCTTCTAGAATAGTGTGAACCTCTTAGGAGACCCCTCAAATGTCACATCTTGGTTGGAGAAAGCGGTATGGACGGGAGTGAGGTGGCCTTTCAACGTGTGTTAGCACTCACAATGAGGATGGCCACAAAGCAGGCCAGTGTGGTGTTCCAGTCTCCGCCCGTGGCTGCAGCCTTCCCCACTAGAACACTGTAGAAGATGAAGTCTCCCAGGCCCAGCTTCACTCCCCCTACAGACACAGTTCACACTTCACAGGTTACTGTTAACAAGGCAGAGCCATAAACTGTCCAGGCACAATATAAATATATAGTATATATCAGCCAGAACATTAGCACCACCTGCCTAGTACTGAGCAGGTCCCCACTGCTGCTGCTTCTGACCCCTTTCTATCAGAGTCAGCATCACTTTCTACACCACAGCAGTGGGATCTGACCAGACGGACTAGCCTTCCGTCCCTATATGCACCATGATTCACCAGTTCTCCTTTCTTGGATCACTTTTGGTAGGTACGAACTACTGCACACCTGGAACACTCTAGAACACCACAATAAGACTCTGGTCAAAGTGGCTCGGGTCCCTTTGCTCCTGCTTCCAGCGCATCAACTTTAAGAACTGACTGTTCACTCGTTGCCTAATATATCCCACCCCCTGGCAGGTGCCACTGTAATGAAATAACTAGAGAGTCGATGTTCTTCACTCCACCTGTGAGTGGTGTTAATGTTGTGGCTGATCAGTGCTATACATATAGACGCACACACACACACACACACTATGGTGTCGGTTGTGGAAAAAAGGGTCAGACGCTGATTCTAGGTCAGCGCTGTTGCTCAAACACGTCTGCACTTCACTTACTGTCTTCCTCCAGTTCCTCTTCCACCGAATAACTTCTGTTCTGCCCGCGGACCGCGTGTCTCGGAGGCTCCGCCCCTTCCCTTTCCAAAGCCCCGCCCTCGTCATGACGCACCTCCTCGTCTGAGGGAAAAGAAGAGCAGTGAGTGCCCAGCGGGGCCAAACACACCCTGAACACGGTTCCTAAGGATGTTCTTCAAGCAACCAAAGCCTCAGTGAAGGACGACTCGGTTCTGGGACTTTCTATGAAATACCAGTGACAAACTGACCTGTACTCCCGTCAACGGCATCAGTGTGCGGAGATGGTTTGGCCATCCCTACCATCCAAATCATAGTAGCTGTGTGAGAGAGAGAGAGAGAGAGAGAGAAAGAGACAGACAGACAGACAGAGAGAGAGAGACAGAGAGAAACAGAGAGAGAGACAGAGAGAGAGAGAGACAGAGAGAGAGAGAGAGACAGAGAGGGAGAGAGAGAGAGA
>JBBPDA010157397.1:0-18870 GCA_037974385.1 Arnoldichthys spilopterus | reverse complement strand
CCTGGGTGTACCCCGCCTTAGGCCCGCAGTCAGCTGGGATTGGCTCCAGCTTCCCCGTGACCCGAAAACGGAAGAAGTGGTTGGAAAATGGATGGATGGATGGATTCACTGATCACCTTATTTAAACCTCCTACCTTTAAGGTAACTGCTGAGTCTGTTGTGCATCTGTTAAGATCTCTTGAGACCTTCCACCCTGGAGAGTTTATATCCAGCACAACTGGTTCTGAGTGATCAACTCTATTTACCTTATCCAGTGATCACTAGGATCAAGATTCAGTTTCGGAGTACTGACCTGCTCTTGGCTGGATATTTTTGGATAAAGGACTACTCTAAACCTAACTTTGGCATAGAGGAAAACCCGGAAAACAACCCACTACCATGCCAGCATGTTGAGAATGGTCCACCACATAAATCATATCTAGTCAACAGCAGTTCTGTGGTCAGAAACTGACCAATGACAGATTGTGCTGCAACCTACAGACTGTATGTTAAACTGTGTCCATATGGGAACAACAGCTGTAGGAAATGGCTAGGACAAAACTGTTTGGGGTGGCCAGAGGGGTAGCCAGACTATCCTATGGTGGCTTGGCCACCCCTTGGCTCCACCCCTGCTTATATCGTCTCTTCTCTTTTTCTGTTGTGCAGTATGTCTGTAATAGTTGGACATGCTTAGTATTAACCATAGCTTTTAGTTTTAATTGTAGATGACTGATTCTTATATCACTGTCATGCCGTATTTCGAGTGGAAATGCAGAATCATCCACTTCCCTCTGCGGTCGGTCTAAATAACACGACCTTTTCAGATCGAGCCCCATCCTCCACTTGAAACAGTCTAGACTGAGGCCATGGCCATAATCCCTCCCTTCCCTTGTCTGTAATACTACACATTATGACTCAAGTTATTTGATTCTCATCTTCATTAATTTATTTTCTCTCTCCTCCTCCCTTCATGCGGGACGTTGAGGAGTGTCAGTGATGGAGAAGTGTAGCCACAGGTTCCTGGAGGGAGCGAGGACGTTTTGTCACTGGCTGTTGGCAGCTGAACGAGCGGGCAGTGGACCTACGGCGCTGTCCATTCGCCAGTGACTCAGAGGGGCCTTGCCCTTGACCGAGGTCGTGAGGGAATGGACGGCACACTGTGGAGAGATTCTCTCATCATCTTTCTGTGCTCCCACAGCTCCTCCGCTTCCCTCATTTGTCCCTTATCCCATGAGGGGAGAACAACAACTCCCCCGAGTCAGTCCAAGAGGCCAGAGAAGCGCATCCTTGCTGTGTTCGTGTGCCTGGAAAAAAATCTGCGAGGGCAAATCGCTAACTTGTAATTTGATTTTACGTGAAAGCAAACATAATGTGGAGATCAGACCCAGGGCAGGGCCAAAGAGAGGACAAGATAAAAGCTTGTGTGTGTGTGTGTGTGTGTGTGTGTGTGTGTGTGTGTGTGTGTGTGTGCATGTGTATGTGTGTGTTTCCATATTGCCAAAAGAAAAATCTCCAGATTTTGCAGAAAAATCAGTAACATGCAGCAAAATAACACATGGAATTCAGTGTCAGTAATTAATTACTTCTGCACTAAATACAAAACCATATACAGTGATGCTTAAAAGTTGGAAAGACCTAAAGTGAGTGGTTCATGTGAAGAATCTCACCAACATCCAAGAGTTAAGGCTGTTCTATATGGAGAAATTGGCTGAAATTCCCTCCTTTCTTACTTAATTTCACACACAAGGGGGTCACACCAAATACTGAGAGAATGTTTCACTTACTTTTGCCACCTGGAGATTGGATCTTTTTTTTCAATAAATATTCAAATATAATAATTTTTGATGAGGGATTTGTTTATCTATTAATAGATGTATTTTAGTTGGATTTTTACTTTTATTCATATATAAAGTTACTCCACCAAAAGGTGGATTTTTAAAATTTTTTTTTTTACAAATTTTTGCCAATAATTGTGGGGCACATTTGTTTACATAGTTCACACTGTATGCATTTGTTTTACTAATTCCAGCTGATGCTAAGCAATCTGGAATCTGATAAAAAGCATTCTTACAGGGTTTCTTTAGTCTTAAAAAGACAAAAATTTTTAAATCTGAATTTAAGGCCTTAAAATGTCTTAAAAACATTCAGTTTTTATGCAGTAAGTCTTAAAAAGATTATGTTTATGTCTTAAATGTCAACATGTTTGTGTTTTAATGCTAGTTGTTTTTGCTGATAGCTCAGAATTCTCTGATAGCACAGTGTATATTTATACTGTGCATTAGCTTTCTTTTAACAGTACAGGTATAGCACACTGTTATAATAATACACTGCCACACGCTCTTAATTTATGTCTTTAGATTAAAATGGGTGGTTTTTAAAGTAATGTGGCAGTTCATAAGGTTTTCTAAGGTCCATTTATTTGACTTTACATTCGTATGCATGGGTGAGTGCAAGTTTAACCTGCTGTTTGAGAAAGATGTATTTAGTGTTCAGCTAAAAACAGTTAGTTAAAAACAAGGTGAAACCCAACTAAAGTTGTAGAAGTTTGTTTTTCACAGTTTTAAGGTTTTTCCAGGACTTGGTTTAAACTCCACCCACAACCAGGCGCTGACCTAGAGGGATGTCAACACAGAACACTAAAGACAACACTGAAACTAAATGCAAACCTGAGACAAAAACCAAGACAAAAGTTCGTAACCCCTGCTGCTCTGTCACAGGTGCATTTCCAGCCTCCTCCCCAGGTCTCTCAGCCACCCCTCACCTGTTTTCTCCACAACCAGGTTTAGCATCTCCCTCCCTTTGCCACTGGTGAATGCCTGAGTCCACATCTCCTGGTCCAGTTTCGGATAAGCTGCTGCTTCCATTGGTCGGCGGTTTATTCTGTCACGAATTAGTGCTGATTTAAGGAAACAAGTGCAGTGAGCTTAAATAAGACAGAAAATTTAATAAACAAAGAAACATACAACAAGAAACATAAACTAGACAGCAAAACGGGGAATCCAACGAGACAAAAACGAAACATTTTACATGAAAAGCAAACACAGGGGTTTAAATAATCGACTTAATCACAAGACACCTGGAGCAAGAAGGAGAATGGGAAACGAGGACCAGGTGAGAGGCAAATACACCAACACCAATATTATTATTACTTAGATAAATTCTACTTTCAGAACTGCAACAGTTAGTCTCTTCAGTTCCCAAATGATTAAACAATGTAATTTTAAAACAATGATGTAACACAGTTATAAACATGCCTCTATCACAACATTTTTTAAAGTGAAAGTGAATATTTATCATTGTGAACACACTCAAGCACCACAACGAAATGTGAACTTTAACCCATCATTTGTGCACACATGGAGCAGTGGGCAGCTACCAACAACACCTGGGGAGCAGTGTAGTGGGACAGTAGTGCCCATGCTGGGACTCAAACCTGCGAAATTCAGGTCCCAAAGACAGTGTCCTAACCACTAGGCCACCACGAGTGTGTTGCAGACACAAACTTCTAAATTTGTGAATTTACCACTGAAAACATATTTTCTTTGAAACGTTTTTAGTAAAATAAAAGGTCACAATAATTAACAAATCGCCCATTTTTGTTTTATTTGCATTTTATGAAAAATCCTATTCTAGAAAATGGCTTTGTATAATACATGGGTACACTAGCGCACAAGTGTGTTCGTGTGTTTGTCCTATTTAGCTCTTTGTGAGGACCAAATGTCCTCATAATGTTTGGGAAATTGCCAAAGTAAGTACATTTTATTGGTCCTCACATGGACATGAAAACTTTTTCTGGAATAAAAGAGAAAGACTGTGGTTTAGTTAATGAGGGTAAGGTTAAAGTTAGGTTAGGCTAGATTTAGGTTTAGGTATAGTTCGGTATTGTTCAGCTATGTCTTAAGTCTCTGGAAGAGAAATACAGTAATACAAATATGTGTGATATGTGTGTAAGTAAGCTAACATGTGAAATGTGCATGAGTAAGCAGAACTGTAGCCTAGTTCCAATTGTACTGACTTTTTAAAAAAACACATTGCTGTCTACGGAAGTGAGAGACCGTGCCTATGAGTGTCATTGTGCACATATGTGTGTGTATGTGTGTAATAGAGAGGAAAGAAGAGGGTGTAAAATTAACCTACTTGTCAGTCTAAAGTTGGGTGTGTCATAAAGAAGTGTTTATTTGTTGTGTGTGTGTGTGTGTGTGTGTGTGTGTGTTTGTGTGCACCATCTAAAACTGGAAGAACAGCAGAGCGAAGCTGGTAACATCAGAATAAGCAGCTGTCTCTTCCTCTCAGCATCACACACAGCACAGTGCTGACACCCAGAGCGCTCACCACAGTCTCATACACACCACCAACACAGTCCACTCTCTCTCTCTCTCTCTCACTCACACACACACACACTGCATGCCCATGCTGCAAATGCACCTCGCAAGGTTGCAGAGAAGTGTGTGTAGTATGAACATAACAATACTGTCCCACATTTTCACGATGCACAATATTTCTTTTGCAAGGTTTATGAATAGTCTGACAGATGAAAATGATATTTAAAAGTATTAAAAGGGTTAAGAACTATGAGTAGAATGAAATAAACTCTTTATGGCAGACTGGGAAAAACAACAAACTGTTGGTAAAATAAACACATATATAATATCATTATAGCATATAGCATAACAGCATAATGGGCTGATGACCAATCAGCTACTTGTTACTTTGCATTTACTATACACTGTTTGTTCATGCTCAGTCTGTTAGTCGAAATGTGTCTTTCTATTATTATTTTAAAGTACAAATCCCATTTCCAGAAAACTTGGGATTTTACATAAAATACAATATACAAGAATAAGTGATTTGTTATCTCTCTTGAAATTTTTTTAAAAGATTTAAAAAAGATTCCCAATGTTTTAACTGATCAACTTAAGTGTAATATGTAAATATATAGAAATTTTGAATTTGATGGCTGCACAATATTTAAAAAAAGTTGGGACAAAGACATGTTTGCCACTGTGTTGCGTTATCTTTTATTTGATCTACACTGTTTAATTTTTTGGGAACTGAGGAGACTAACTGTTGCAGCTCTATAGTGGACTTTCTGTCTATTCTTGCTTGATACAAGGCTTCATCCGCTTAACAGTCTGTGGTGTCTGATTTTCATGAAGCTTCATACATTTTCAATAGGTGATAAACCTGCACTGCTGGCAGGTCATTGATAGGTCCACACTCTGTGTCTACAAAACCACATTGTTGTAACGTGCAGAATGAGGCTTGGTATTGTCTTGCTGAAATAACCATGGACTTCCTGGGAAAAGATGCCACCTTGTTGGCAGAATAAGTCTCTAAAATCCCAAAATATGCCTGTCAATGGTATCATCATACCCATGCCATGGGCATGGATACCCCCAGTATCATTAATTGAACTCTTATTTTGCTCCGTCTCAACTTTCTTTGAGTGTATTACAGGCTTCAAATTCAAAATTTGTTAAACAAGACCAACCAAGTTCTGATAAACAACACCATTGAGCAACAACAATGTATTAACAGTCAGCTGCTCATGCACTATGGTGCTGTAGAAGACGCGATTGAAGCCCATCGTTCAAATGTGGCTTTTCAGTGGCATTTAGTAAGAATATAATGTTTAAAAATTAAAATAATTATTTTTAGTGACTGGCAGAACTCATGCACCAAACTGTTTTTAGGACCCTGTTTTAGTGTCACCCTCACCAGAGACTAGTTGCAGCCTACTCAAGTACCATGCACATATTTTAGGTGATCACTTGTCATGATTTCATACCATCCTTTTATTACAAAGATCTGCACTGAGCATGTTTCTTTGCGCTCATTGTGCTCCTTGACATATGATATGTGATTTCCGACATATGACGCAACATGATGTTGTTGGTGGAGCTAAGGCTTCCATAAAGCCACTAAACTGTGGAAAATGCAGTAAGACATGAGTCAACATTTGGTGATTAAATACACTGAAATTAACATGTTTCTGGTACGGTTTTTATACCCAAATCTGAAAATGTTCTTCTTGTCAATTAATCTTAATTTATCAGTTGTTTAAATCAAACAGACAAACTGGCAAATATGCACTGAGAACTATACAAAGACTCAATGTCTGTTTTATCAGCTCCACTCATCATATAGGTGCACTTTGTAGTCCATCTGTTTCTCTGCTTGTTAGCCCCTTCATGAATGACCAGGACCACTGGAAAGCAGGTGTTATTTGGGTACATGGTAGTCCTCCAACCAAAAATATCCAGCCAACAGTGTCCTGTGGCCAGAAACTAGGAACTGATAAAAGACAAAAGGATGACCAATACAAACTGCATCATTATATGAACTAGCAACATCATCTTCACATCTGCAAGGTGGCCAGAGGTTAGACATGTCAAATTTAGTGGACAGTAAGTGGACACAGAACGTCCCAACACCTTACTCTACTTATTCTACCTTGTCAATGTCAGTGCTGTACTTAGAATGATCCAGAACCCAAATAATACCTGCTCACTGGTGGTCCTCTGAGGGTCCTGACTACTGATGAAGGAGATAAAGAGGGGCTAAAAAACAACGCAGAGAAACAGATGGACTACAGTCTGTAACTGTAAACTGCATCGAGCTCCTATACGGTCAGTGGAGCTGATAGTATGGACAATAGTGTAGATACAAGGTAGCTGTTCCTAATGAATTGACTCATCGGTGTAGATGTAAAATAAATTGCTGTATCTTTCAGCACTGTTCATCCACTCAGTGAACTGGATTTGACTTCCAGCTGCTTTTGTAGAGGTAACAAGAAATGAGTAGATTCCTGCCACCTCTGCTGCTGAACAACTGAATGCTCAGCACACACATGCAGAAACCTGTGACAAGTCGGCTCACTAGTCTGGCATCAAAAAGAAACAACCCATTGCTGTTTTTATGTGTATGTGTGTGTATGTGTGTGTGTGTGGTGTTTTTCCACCCACCACACTGAAGGATGTGTCAGAATTGGTTTGTTGGATGTGAACTGTTTGGAAGCGATCCCAAGGAGCTACTTCTGAAAGGCTCAGCACCCAAACTGACACGCTAGTGCTGCCGTCAAATCCACGCTCACACACACGTCTTTCGCATCATGCTGGACCCTTCATTCCCTTAGCCAGCGAATTACATCTGCAAAAGCACATACACACACACACACACACACACACACACACACACACACACACACACACACACTTCAATGTAGCCTAGCAGCCACACACCATATATGGCTGTTGACATCTGCTCCAGATTTGTCCAGTGCTTTTAAAAGGACAATGAACCACAACTTAAAAATCTGAAGTTGGTTATTTATATTAAGCCTGGTAGCTAATGCTAAAGCTAACAACACAAACCAGTCAAGTTACATTATCTAGACAGATAATGCTGAGTTGGCATGAGCCCAATATAGCACAGCCTGACGAGGGTCCTGCCACTTACTGAGACTGTGTTGGAGAGAAAGGCACAGTAGTGGACACAGGACACTCCATACTGCATGATTATATGCTGCCCATCAAAAGTTTTGGGGGGTATCTGGATTTTAAAAAATATGCTTTCCTTTCCAGTTTGCACCCATGTAAAATTAACTCAGATTCAGAAAACTTTGATCAAAAAATTGATCACAGAGGAAATTGTTGAAAATCCTGAAGGAAATATTTCTTTTTTATTGTTCAATTTTTCTTAGAAAAACTGCAAAAGTGAATCGACAACTAATAAGAATGTCTCTCTGAGAGTCACACCTGTGAGCCCCTGGTGATGTCAGCATGCTAGAATGTCTGCGATTGGATGAGGTTCATACAAGAATACACAAATCGCTGACCAAACCCTGTGCAAAAATGCTAGCAATTGGAAGTTTTGATCACATTCGGCAAAACAGAATTTGGTTTTAAATGAAACACTTTTTTTGTATTAAGGTCACATGACATTAAGTTACTCTGAATAGGTTGCCCATTCAAGAGTGATGGCTCCTCACTCTGGCTCTCTCAGGCAGGCTATGCATGTTGGGTTGTTTTGCAGTTTTGCATCCATAGTATCTCTGTAAAATCACTGTGAAAGCAAATCATGATCTGTGGCAGCTGCCGGGTGTTACTGGGTTGCTTTTATGTTATTATGTGCCTTGCAAGGTCCTAGTGGTTAGGAAACCACCAAAATGGATCATATGTCACTGTTGAAAAAGGAGGAAATCCAGCTTTAATCACATCAAATCTTCCAGTGGAAACAGACTAATCACAACTGTGTTTTGTCAACTTTACACAAAAAATCCTTTCTATTTTGTGCCGAACTGCAATGAAAACCCACATATATTTTTGTGTACCCACTTTCTGACAAAGGTAAAAGAAAGACATGGGTTCATGCTAGTCGACTCATTGACTGAAACAAAATGTAAAGTTTTCTGTTTTAATTTAAGCAAGCTCAGATTTTACAAGAATTTCCTAAATGTTGTGTTGTTCAGGTATTTTACAGTCTTCTTTATTGATTTTTTCTCTGTTGGTTTCTGGCGAACGTTGGGGGCAATGACAGGTTCACAGTTTAATACAGACTTGCTGTCGCACTCTTCGTCAGAATCTGCCCAAATGGGCTGCAGTGCGTATCTAACTTGTATCATGTAAATATCCCTTTTACACGTTAGATGAGCCACATGCACAGGGCAGCAAAACAGGTTATGTAGGGTATGACTAATGGTGCAAATGTACGACTTTACCATGCAGCATCTAACATATATATGTCTATGATATTGCCTCATCTTACTCAGTCCGTCTTGCCTTCCCTACCCATTGTTGCCGCCTTTGCTCTTTTCCCACTGTCTTCCCCTTTTTTCCTTCTCCTTTCTGTTTCCTCCTGCTCATCTCTTATTCCAGTGGCTAGCACTCGGACGCCCCACAGCCTGCAGGCCACTCCGCTACAACTGACATCTGCTTCTTGACTGAAGATGACAACAAGGCCTGCGGTGCACTGAAGGTCCTGACCTCCAGGAGGAACTCTTCTGCAAGCTGGGCCTCCACTGCAGCGAGGTGATCGCCGTCACATTCCCTACGACCTTCCACGCTGGCTTCCACAAGAGCGTGCTGCCAGAAGGAATCTTCAAAGCTATCACCAGTGCAATGGAATGCTGCGCAAGCACATGTTCTGCGGGCAAAGACTTGGGGTGTGGGGCGCAAGGTCAGAACGGAGTATGAGTGGAAAAAAACAATATTACAGACCAATCTGTTGGATGTGCTGGACAGACTAGTCTGATCCATAGAGGCCCCGCCTGACAACTTATAGGACATTAAAAGATCTGATGCTAATGTATTGGTGCCAGATACCTCAGCACATCTTCAGAGGTCTTGTGGGGTTTGTTCTTTGGCAGTGCTGTTTTGGTAGCACAAGGCGGTATACAATATCAGGCAGGTAGTTTTAATCTTACAGCTGCTTAAAGCACTTCCTTATGTAATTCATCTGTGTAATTAGTTTTATTATCTTCTAGTTTGTTAAAGCCGACAAATAAAATAGAAATTGTACATATTTTTGCTGAGAAATAGCAAAATGTCATTTGATTGGGGTGTTCAGCATTTTGCATACACTGCACCCTCACATAGATCCCCTCATCATTCTGTTCTCATGAAATAACTCTGTTTAAGCCCATTTTGCATGAAACACTGTGTAAAGCTGCATTGCGACTGGATTTTATCACTTTGCTTTGATGACTGAAATAGCAATAGTCATTGCCGGTTATAAGAAACCTTTATTGTGGCAGATTTACTGCTACTGTATTTCATGATCCATTTTTGAATGAAATAGCCTATGTGTTATGCTGGATTGTTCTCAAAAACACACTACATAGGTCCATGATTGATTTTATTCAAGTGTCAGACATGCAAGTATTTATAAACCAGGAGCTGCACAAGTAAAGTAAATGCACAGAATATTTTGAGGTATAGAGCAGTTTATCATGAGGTATAAGAGAAGGTTATTGCACAGTTCAAAGCTAGAACATGTAACCTAAAGAGCATGTGGTCCAATTACATAAAAACCTAACCCAAATGTCCAAATTCATAATCTCACAGTAACTGCACACATATTTTCAAACCCTAAATGATCTGTTGCCACAAAAATATAGCTTTTTTTTTTTACTACATAAAATATACCACTACTGCCAGTCTATTCTGTTTTTTAACATATACTGCCATCTAGTGGGCGGAATGACTTAAATTACTTACTCATTTCTAAAGAGATTTTAAAAAATGTGTGTAAATGAGGGGTGTCCAAACCCATTCCTGGAGGGCGGGTGTCCAGCACAGTTTGGTCGATTCCCTCCTCAAACACAATCACTACACCTGTCAGTTGTTTGTTGCAAAGTGAACAGGAAAATCCCCCAGGACTGGAGTTGGACACCTCTGATTTAAATATTTTCCAAAGCGAATAAAATAATTTTTTACATCATCATTCTTAGTAATGATTATGCTCATGCTGGGGAAAAATGTGTTATCTAAATACTTAATGACTTCAAGTAGAATGACAATACAGTACAAGTAGAATATATTGTAATGCTCAGTCATATTTAGTAAAACAGAATGTCTCTACACAGTGACCATTTTAGCTTCTCTTGAAGGGTGGGTCTGTATTTTTACTTCAGCCAAACAGAAACAGATTTCGATCAATTGTTTGACTGAGACCAGTTCAGCAACTCACTTTACGTATTCCCAACAATGCATTCAGTGATTCTGGCTTTGTCCCTTTTAACTCAGTATTATCTGGTCCAGAATAGTAAAACAAGGTGGCCTGGAATTGGAGCTTTCATGCTTTTTGTAGCACAATCACTTGCACTGTTTTCATATGACTTGTTATTGATTTGTTTCATCAGAGAAACAATAAAATGTGGAACACCATTGAATGAGAAGACTGGATTGAAAGGGAAAAATGGCTGCTTTTGTCTCAGCGTTGAACAGTGTGCCAGTTTCAGATGTGGTCGAGAGGCTGCAGACTGCTAATCCATTTCAGGTGTTTGTGGGGGAGCTGGAGCTGATCCCAGCTGACTATGGGCCCAAGGCAGGGATGACCAGTGACGTGCTGTGATGTTCATGGTTGGTGAGGCACTAACTGGTACTACTTTGTTTGTCTCTTAGTTTTAATTAAATATTTTAACGCTGGCGTTGGTATTCTGTTATATATTCTTTTTTTGACTGAAAGTCCAGCTTTACAAAGCATTTAAGCTTACATATGTACTCTTCATCCAGTCAGTCTGAGGAAAAAAATTAAACGCTGCACTCAACTTTCTGATATCGCTAACTTAGACTCAAATGCGCCCCCTTCTGCCTTTTTCACTGCGGTTCTACGTTCGATCACCAATAGTCATTAAAGACATTAGCAGGACTGTGGAAAGTCAGTGTGTATAATAAACATGTCATTTTGTGGTGAGGTGACAGTGCTAACCACTGCACCATCGTGCTGCATGCGTTTTTTTATCATATCTAAGCCTTAAATCTAGTTTTCGCTTCTGTTTTTTTGGTCATCACTAGTATGTGACACGAGGCGCTCAATCAGTTACATCAACAGCTCAGTTAACTCCCAGTGATTACAAAACAGAAACCTGATTAAATGTTCCCTGATGTCGCCTTTTCTGTAACACACATTTTTGTAAATGTGATGTGCAAGTGTGAAGAACCTTTTCAAAGTTTAAAGAACCTCTATATAATGTATGACATAAAAGAAGAACCATTAAAACAGTATAGAACCATACTTGCATGATGGTTCTCTGTAACAGAGAATATGTTATGTATGGTTTTTCTCATCCCTGGTCCTGGAGCCCCCCTTGCTATGCACATTTTAAATTTGCCCATCCCCACCCAAGACTCAGGACTCTTCTGAAGTGTGTAAGAGCAGTAAATGCCATGCAATAGGGCCTCAAGGACTAAGTTTGAGATCCACTGTTCTATGTCATTGCTCAACGAACCCTTGATTGTTTTTTAAAAGTGTGCCCTATAGAATCAAAGTCATGCCCCTGAGCACTGATTATGGAACACAGTGAACAGCGTTCCATATCGCTGCTTCAGGTAGGTCTCCAAAGTGGGGAGGGTCATGGGCTGAACGTCGTACCCCTGCTTAGTCTTCTTTGGCACAATCTCCTCTGTGCTGTTTGCATCATTCCTTCCAATAGCTGCATATGATGGAAACATGCCAATCAGGCTCTTCGGAAGATTCTGGCTGTAGTTACGGCAGCAGTATGCTGACCACAAATATTCAGGAATGGCCACTCGTCCCTCATCCTTCACCCATCTGTCTTTCTCGTATGGGATGACCCCAGTCACTACATAGGCTACCCCCAGGCAGTATGTCTGGAGGGTCTTGGTGACCCGGTTCTCCAGGTTGGACCAGGGGCCGTTGTTGGAGCGAGCCTTCTGTGGGACCACATTGGTGAGTGTGAAGGTAGCGATGCGGTCGATGACATCAGTGTGGTGCTGGCTAGGGTTCAGGTGTCCACGGGTGTAAGTGGAGTTGATGTAGTCCTCTTGAACTGCCTGACTCTCCACCACATTCTGGTCCACTTTCTCTGGTGGCAAGGGGAATGGTACCATGTTGCCATCAGCTTGGGATTTGGCCAACTGGAGTAGAAAAAGAGATTATCTTGCAAGATTAATTCTGACATATCTTTTTATTAAAAATTCACTATCACTGAAAAGTTTAGAATCACAGTTCACAAGTTTGGATTATCACTGCTTGCAAAAACATAAAAGCTGTTCTGCACATGTACTACATGACCAAAGGTATGTGGACATGTCTCTAACCTGAAATTCGAAGGTTTCAGACATACCCAAGTGCATTAAATTAAGCATACAGCCTCATTGTCTCCAAATGTGACACTGTCACAGGATGCCACCTTTACCACAACTCAGTCTGAGAAATTTCTGCCCTGCTAAATCTGCCCCAGTCAACTGTAAGTGGTAATACTGAGAAATGGAAAAATGGAGAAATGGAGCAACAACAGCTTGGCCACAAAGTGGTAGACCACACAAACTTGCAGAGTTGCGCTGCTGAGTGCTGAAACATGCAGCTTGCACTTGTGAGGGAAGTCTTCTTATTCAACATCGGTGCCTGACCTCATAAATGCTCATTTGAATTGGCATAAACCATTAAAGACGCATTTGAAAATCTTAAGAATAACCTTCCCTAAAAGAGTGGAGGGTGTTATAGCTGCTCAGTGGGTGGACTCCATATTAATGGAAAGGGAGGTGAGGTATGATGTTTCCACATACATTTAGGAAAATATCATACATGTTTTAAATTCTGGCAAAATTTCAGAAATGTATACCTTTCACTGTCAGTGAAATGATGCCATGACTGATAACACAATTGTACAATTTTGAATTCCAGTTATATTTAAAAGGTTTTATACCTTGGGTAAATATAATGTACCCAGATATTTAACTTAACTCAGAACCAATTTACAGAAACTGGTAAAATTACAATTTACACAGGAAATTTTATAATGATGTACAAAATGATGAGCTGTAAGACTCAAATGACTTGCATTTCAAAAGTAGTTACCAAATCTTAAATCAGATACCTTGGCACAAAATCTTAAGCATCTTAACATCCTAAGCATCTGAGAAACTGAAAAAAATGTATGTATAGACTTGCTGTGTAAGTCATT
This sequence comes from Arnoldichthys spilopterus, assembly GCA_037974385.1. Lineage (NCBI taxonomy): Eukaryota > Metazoa > Chordata > Actinopteri > Characiformes > Lepidarchidae > Arnoldichthys > Arnoldichthys spilopterus. The sequence continues at coordinate 5,243 of JBBPDA010157397.1, read as the reverse complement.
ATGGAACAAAATATTTAACATTTTATTAATTAAATTATTCATAAAAATCTCAATATTATAGAAACTAATGTGGACATTGTGTGATATTATGGATGTGCCCAAGTTTTTTTGTTGCTGCTGTTCTGATACAAAGCATTCAATAAACCATTAATTTGAATAGCTTAACAAAATGGCACATTGTCTTTAAATTCGACCTTCTCCGTTCTTTAGTTTCCCATGAAACTAGATATACTGAGCAAACGAGCAATGTTAAAATATTTTCTTAACTATAACACGGTAAAGAATTTTTTTAGTTTTTTAAATTCCGAATCATGTTTACATTGTACACAGCATCAGCAAAGGTGCTAAATAAATGTCAACTTATACAGGACATAGGCCCCAACTTTTTTTTCAAACTGCAGTCACTTTTTATCTGATATCAGATCAGAAGAGAGAGAGAGAGAGAGAGAGAGAGAGAGAGAGAAAGAGAGAGAGAGAGAGAGATGTTAACACAGTGCAATTGTTCTGTGTGCTAAACCACTACCGAGTTCTGCCTCTCTCTCAGCTTCACTTCCTCTTCTGTGTTTTTTTTTTGGGTGAAAAATGAGCATCGCGAGTGCTTTAATGTTAAATGCTCCATTCTAAAGAAACATGCTGAGTCAGAATTGTGCACAGTGTTGGTTTCACCCCTCTGAAAGCTCCCACATAGAACATTCTTCTGTAAAATTGTTATGGGTAGACGGCATAATGCTTGAATCATTGCTTTCTTTGCTATTTGTGAGTGACAATTTTTGCTTTAAATGGTGGAAAGGTACATGCAGGGTGTGAGGCTAACAGTCCTCAAAGAAAACTTTTTTTTTTTTTTTTTAGATTTTACCATCATCAACACTACATTCAAACTCACAAACTCAGAAGACACATGAAGACGTGTAAATTCCCTGGACGTTCCCTGGTAGTAAATGAACTGGCTGCACTTGTGTTATAGATGTTGCAACCTCTGGTTCCTATCTCACCGCTGTTTTTTGGGAAAAGTACATTCCACTTTAGACTTTTTGATATTTTTCTCCAAAATGCATAATTTCTCACCAAACTGCTTAAAGAATTGTGTAGTTTTTAATTGCTGGAATCCCCTTTAATTATCCAAGTCAAATTACAGTATGTAGCCATATTTTCACATTATGATCATCCATATTGTGAGGGCCTAATAGAGACAAAAAATAACCCCTCCTTCCATTAATGAAGCTTTAAAGTTTCAAAATATAATGAAGAAAGTTTTTGAAGATGGCTCCTCAATCAGAGACAGGGATGCTGTAAGAAATTTAGGATGATTCCAAGGGCCCAGCACTGACAGGGGGCCTTCATCTAAACCAAAATATATAATACTGGGGGTTCAATACAATATAAAAGAGGAAAACACAACAATTACAGTTTTCTATTATCATTGCGAGTTTGGCTCCCAGCGGACAACATCACAGTATGTGGCAAAAAAAGAATGGGCTTCCCCTTCTGAGTCTTGGTTCCCCTTAATGTTTCTTTCTTACAGCATCTCAGGGAGTTTTCTGTTTCGGCCTGGGTCATCTGGGAATTCTTTGCCACATGGCACAATGTCTGTTGCACATACATGCAAATCACTGTCCTAATGAATGTGTTTTACTTTACAATCCATTGCTATGCTTTAGCTTAGGTGTTTTATAGGAATGGCTTAGCAAAAAATTCAGATTACACCAAATGTAATCCATCAGCTAAAATATATTTGGAGCCCAAATTGTGTTTCTTTTGAGCTACAGTGATAAAAGTCAATTGTCACCCAAATCGTTTCTATAAATAAATTTTCAGACTTCTCTGAACCCACTTAAACTGCATCCAGCTCTTCATTAAGATGGCATTGACTTGATGTGGTTTAAGACACAGTATGACTTACCGTGACTTGTAAAAGTCGACAAAAACACAAAAACAACATCACTACAAGCAGCCTGGCAAGAGACATCTCCTCAATATTTATAAGAATCATTGTCAAAAAAGGTGATTCTGGTTGACCGCTCCTACTCTTAAAGTAGTTTATTAAAAAGGTCACTGTTGTCTAGAAGGACTAGCAGCACTGTTTGCCTATACATTCAGGTTTTGTTAATTTTTGTTAATTGTGCTGGGTCAGTTTCCTGGACAGAGACTACGCCTAGTTGTGGACAACATAAAAGTGATAATTCGTCACTGTGAACATACCCCATCATACAAAGTGCATCACAATGAAATGTGACATCCTTTACCCATGCACACAGAGAGCAGCAGGCAGCAACCTACCTCTGATCGCAAGGGCTAGTTTCTAACCACTAGGCTACCACTGCCCAAATCAATGCCTTTTGGCATTTTGAATGTAGATTATCCATGTAGTCCAGGACTAGGCTTAGTCCCTGTATGAAAAATCGACCCACTGTGCACTAAACCATATTTAGAAGTCTGTACCACCTTAACAAAGAGACAAAGTCTGGACTCCAAACATTTCTTGGATGGGGTAAGTAAATAATTGTGCAGATTAGAGATTAGAGAGTCAGAACAGCAGGAAGAGTAAACATTTGGGGCTGAGCTAGAGCCCGGACAGCAGGATGAGTGAACAGCTGGGGCTGAGCTGGAGCCTGAACAGCAGGAAGAGTGAACAGCTGGGGCTAAGTTAGAGTCAGTACAGCAGAAAGAGTTAACAGTTGGGGCTGAACTCAAGTAAGAACAGCAGGAAGTGTGAACAGCTGGGGCTGAGCTAGAGTCAGCAGAGCAGGAAGAGCGAACAGTTGGGGCTGAACTCAAGTCAGAACAGCAGGACAGCTTTGGCTGGGCTTACCTGAGGTTCATATTTCCATTCCCCCTTGGGCCTCTTGCCTTGAGGTGGGGTGAAGATATATGCTGAAAACCAGGGCGAGCGGCGATCACGGCTGTACAGTGTGGCGAAATGATAGCGGTTCTCAAATCGCTGGCAGATGGGAGTGCCCTGAATGCCTTTGGGTGGCCAGGAGTTGTAGAAGTAGTTCAAGCATGGTGAGAAATCCCCCACATCCCCACCACAGAGGATCAGAAATGAACTTATGACCAGCAGAACACCCAAGCTGGTGGAGGGAAGGGTTTGGGGAATGGTGCCCATCATGCCTGAGAGTGAGTTATGTCCTGTATGTCACATCCAGAAGAGGGTGAACATGAACAAAGGTAAGAAACTGTAAGAAAGATGAAGCTAAAGATGTCAGAAACAGCGAAGCAGTCCAGGTGTTGTCATCAACACAACAGAATGAACATATACTGCCACATATTTGATGTCTCATGTATATAAGCAAATAAATCATCATTAAAATAGATTAAATGACCACCCACCTCTCCCTATATCCGACGTGCATATGCTTCCTTCCTTGGGTCTCTGCAGAACTCGTGATCCGCGTTAAAGGAAGCTGTGAGCTCGGGGTTAATGAAGTGTTCTCTGTCCTCGTGGAAAGCGCTGTCCTCCCCACCACCAGCTCCTTTTCCGTCAAACCCGCCTCCTTCGCTCGGATTGGTTAGTAGTACCCCGCCACGGCTGGCTACAATCAGGTTAGTGCCCGTTAACTCACACACGCAACTTGTCGGCCAATCAGAATGAGGGGCGGGCCTCGCCGGTATACATAAACAAAGCTAAAGGGGCACGAGACCGCGTCTCCTGCCTCTTTCGCTTTCCCATTCCACCTCTATGATCTGACGCAAACTGACGAACGAAACTATCGTAGTCATTGCGAAATGTGACGGGTAATTACCCAGCTGTTCTCTGACCGTAAATTCTGCTCAAAACGAGCGCAAACACATCTTCAACGAGCGGAAAAAAGAAACTTTCCACTGCATTGAGTTGTGTGGTTTAGGGGTGATGGCCACATATGTGAAAATGGTTTTTATGTCTATAATGGTGCCCTATAAACAAGAAGGTTTCTCCTTATTCTTTTACTAAATCATATATATATATATATAAAAAACTCCACCGCAGAAGCTTTGTACCCACTTCAAGACGTCATTTGCTCAGTCTGAGGAGATGTTGGAGATAATGGCTCCACACTTCGGACTTTTAGCTTCCCTGACCATTTTTTGAGGCGTAATGATGTGGATGCAGATTAACGAAATAATTAATTTTTTCACATTTAAAAAAATATTTTAGCATTGACTGTAATAATCACTGTACACATTAAAGGCATTGTTGATGAGTGATAACTTTGTGTTGGAGTTTAGGCTGCTTTAAAAAGACAAAGCTTTCCAATACTAAATACAGAACCGAATACCAACCAAACGCACAGATACTTCCAATAATACTGTAGAAAAATGTACAATATTCCACTACCAACTGCATTCCATAAAATAGAGGCACTATTATTATTATTATTATTATTATTAAATTATCAGCTGAGTTTTTAGAAGGGCCAGTGAGGAGATGCATTACAGTGATGAGATGTTCCCAAGACTAAAACTGAGCTGAGATGGTGCAAGTCAAATTCTGGAGATTTAGAGCTATGTATCATTTGCGTAACTGAGAAACTGAATGTTGTAATTGTGGAAAATACTAACAAGAAGGAAAAGGTATGTAACGAAGAGAAGTGGCTCCAGGACAGAGCCCTGAGAAACTCTATGGAAAATCTTATAGTCATTGAATGATAGCTGTGTATTTGGATGAACTGTGTTATGTAAGAGGTGAACCAGTGGTGTACTGTGTAATACTCAGTGCAGAATTTTAGTTTGATTCTATTCCTAGACTAAAATAAATTTTCAGTGGGAATTTCACCTTTTGCATTGGAATTTGGTCCAAGATTAGGCCTAATTCATGTCCAGGAAACCAGTCCATATGTTGAGCCTCCTGGACATGGGTGAAAATTAATCTTTGTCTTAACAGTGACAATGGTTTTTCCCCAGCTGAATTTTTTTCCATGCATAGTTTAAATCTTTGTCTGGGAAACTGGCCAAAGATTGAATACAGTCACTCCTACGTTATAATAAAGAACAAGCTGTTTATTGCTAAGCATTTTGAATGATCATTTATTGTCAGTTCAATTAATTCATTGTTTTTGTGATGCCATGAAAATCCACCTAATGAGCCCACAGAATATTTTGCCCCACTGTGATAGGTTTTTGAATGAGGCACAACACAGGGCAGTCAGTCTCATATCAGTCTTAAAGACACAACAAATAAAATGGTCTCTAATTATGTAAGGGACAATATAGAATGTCTGGAAAATGCTCATGTAAAAATAAATTATGAGGAATTTATTAATATA
>JBBPDA010157379.1:0-18872 GCA_037974385.1 Arnoldichthys spilopterus | reverse complement strand
GAGAGAGAGAAAGAGGGAGAGAGAGAGAGAAAGAGGGAGAGAGAGAGAGAAAGAGAAAGAGAGAGAGGGAGGGAGGGGAGAGAGAGAGAAAGGGGGAGAGAGAGAGAGAAAGAGGGAGAAAGAGAGAGAGAGGAAGAGAGAGAGAGAGAGAGAGAGAGGAAGAGAGAGGAAGAGAGAGAAAGAGAGAGAAAGAGAGAGGAAGAGAGAGAGGACAGACAGAGAGAGAGAGAGAGGGGTAGAGGAAGAGAAAGAGAAAGAGAGAGAGAGAGTTGAAGAGAGAAAAAGAGAGGAATGTTGATGGAAATTTTTTTTGTTCGCTTGTTCACTGAACAATAGTAATGACGACCACTAAATTACAAGGAATTACATATTTGGGTCATACTTTAGGAGTTAAATCACTGGGTCATCTGCTCAGATAGAGGAGCTGACTCACCATGTCTTCAGGCTGAGAACACTGATCCGGTCCTTCACTCTGCAACCAACACAACACAAATCACATCCCTGTGTCCAACGTGGGGCAAAACACAGACACTTCCATTACAGTACACATACAGCAAGCAAACCAACAAATTAGTGATGAGTGATTGCATTTCACATTTAATTTTCCTTCTCAAAATAAAAAAATCTAATTGTTAACGATTGCGCAAACGTTGACGGACCTAGAGCTAATACTACTGTACATTTATTTCACAAAGTAGAGAGGTGGACCTTTATTGCTGTTGACTGTGAGCAGCCATGTGGACATTTTGCCTAATGCTAAATCCCAAACTTCCAATCAGAAATTCCTAGTTGTTTGGGTGATTTTTTCATGTTTCGTGGTCGAGGGTTGGAAACCTCAGTCATGAGATCTCGTCGAACCCAATTGATTCTTGGAGGCTTTGCCAATTAGCTGATGAATGAAATCATGTGTCCTTAAGGAGTAGAAAGGCTACAGTCTGCAGTGCTGTGGCCTAAAAGGAAGCCAGTTAGACACGCCTACTTTCTGGCATCACCCTTCTTAGTCCCTTCCCTTTTATAGCACTGTTACAAGCCAGGAAAAAACAAAAGGTACTCATTAAAGGATGTAAACAATCTAGTCACATGTATACCGATTCTGTGTCTTACTTTAACATTGTTGAGCTTCATACCGCAACGGTACGTTGCAGCCAGTGACGCCGTGAGCTGGATCTCTTTAGTCAGCTGCCGCCATTTCCCACAATCTGGCTTTGTACACTGGACCTAAAAAAAGAGATTAGGAACATGAGGAGATGGACAAAGACCAAGTCAGTATGAATATGAAAGGAGTGGCTTCTAGGTTTCATCTTTCTGCCTGAGGAAGTGTTTCAGTTCAATTTCCTATAGGGTATGACGAAGCACACCACTGACCTACAGAACCATCAAAAACCTTCTAATGTCTCAAGGGCTTCAATGACTGATGCAGTGAGTGATTGTCACACCATAGCACACAATGCACCACAACTAAACGTGACGTCTTGGTCACAGATCAGGGCTTGGGGACATTTCCTTGCTCATGGGTGCCTCAGTGGTACTTGTACCGGTCTGGGATTTGAACCAGCAACCTTCAGATCACAGGGGGAACGTCCCACCTTTACACCACCACTGCCCCAATAACTATATGGGCTCATAGCGTATGTGACGCACTTAACACCAAGCACCAGACGTTTCCTTGGAAGGACATTTCTCACCCAGTAAGGGAGCTGCTGGTCAGCCATGAAGGCCTTCAGACTGGGTTCACTCTTGCCATTTCCTGTCCACAGCCTCTTCCATGAGGTGTACTTCTCATAACCGTCCTTGTGGCTAACACAGACAGAAACGAAGAGGCAGATTAACAGCGGTCCAGTCTCTGATCTCACAGTGGTTTGATATGATTATGATGCTTCTAGAAACAATGGCAGTGTTAAAACATCACCATGATTTAAGACCAATTCAGTGTGAAAAATGAGTGGATTTAGAGACATTAATGGCACTATACGCAGTGCAGCAACACACTCCTCCAGGGCCTCAGAGCAATATAGCCACATGACCTGTTTTTACAAGACCACGCTGTTGCATTTGATCATTTTTATAAAAAATAAGAATTCTTTGTAAAAAACACACAAACATGACAACAGAACTATTTGTACTGTAATGGTACATAGACAACCAAGCTTTGTGGAAAATTTGGAAATAGTGTAAATTTAAACAAAAAAATATTTAATTGGATAATATTGCAATAAATTAAATTGTATACCAAAAAAATTTAGTCAAACCTTTTACAAGACTACACATTAATGTTTATAGTTTTAACTTGAAGGTTTGATTTTTCGGCGTTATTTGAACCTCACCTTCTGTAGTAGTGGTCAAAACACTCGTTACAGAAGTGCTCTCCACAGGAAAGGTGGTACCAGCGAGAAGTGTACCCGTTTTTCGCGCACCTTAGGAAGAGGAGCATTGACAGAGATCAGACGACCACACGGCAACGTCAAATCAAAGCCTGCCTGAGAGTGAACGTTCGGCACCTTTCAGATGCGCTAGCGAAACACACAGGGTACGTGGCAGGACAACCAGCCTTCTCACACTTCCGGAACTTCTTCTCCATCTGCTGCTGCTGCTCCTCCTCCTCCTCCACCTCTGGGGCTTTTCTTTTGGCCTATGGTTTCACAAGAGAGGAGAGATATTTCTGTCAGATTCGAAAGAGCAAAAACTGTGCACTTGGTATTGCTGATTTGTGCTTTTACGTTACAAACCAGACTTGGGCTGTGACTCAAACTAGAAATGAGTGTGATGTAAATATCATGCTGATGGAATATAGACCCAACAGGTCTGATTTATGCTGATAAAAATGAGAAGAACTGTCCAGCACTGGGTACTGGTTCCCGATGGTACCGTAAAATTGCTATTTTTTTTAGCACCTTCAGGTCCCAAGGGCAATGTCCAAACCACTAGGCCTCCACTGCTCACTTGTCAGGGTTTACACGACCGCAGCCTTCTCTCGAATGGAACGGCTAAATTACGCCTGATTAAAATGTGCAATGTTTACATACATTTACATCAAATCTGTGAAATGTCCTAATGTCCTAAATGACCACTAGGCCACCACTGCCCACTAGTGGCAGAGTTGACTAGCTGGCAGAGTTGACAAGTTGATGAAGGCTATCAAAGCCGCCAATTCAATGCTCAGTCTAAATCCCCAGCCTTCCTACGGCCGGACTGAGAACGTTCACAGGGCTGTAGGGCTGCTCTGTCAAATTCTGTTATTCATCAGCGAGGGAGAGATGAGAGCTGAGAGAAGTTCGCACACACAAACACACCAAGAGGCAGTGAGCACACACCTGGTTGAAGTCACAGCCCCAGCATTCTGGGAGCAGTTGGGGGTTAGGGGCCTTGCTCAAGGTCACTTCAACTATGGATGCAGAGAAAGTGGAGGGTGCTATTTATTCACTCTGCCCCCTCACATGTTTCCTGCTGGTGAGGGGAATCAAACCAGCAACCCTTCATAACCCTTCTAGACTAGAGTGTAGGGCCACTAGTAGTGGCCTAGTGGTTAGGACCTTACCCTTGGGACCTGAAGGTTGCAGGTTCAAGTCCTGGCCCGGGCACCAATGAGGTACCCTTCAAAATACCATCCCGCTACACTGCTCCTGGATGCTGTTGAATACCTGCTGCTCCGAGTGCACAGGTGATGGGTTAAATACAGGGGCCACATTTCGTTGTGCTTGAGTGAGTTCACAATGACAAAATAGTCACTTTTACAAGAAAAAGCTGATTAAGCTCAGGTGTGTTACCAGTATTTTATAAAGCAAGTCTAAACGTAAAGCTGCATAATTAAGGCTAAAACGGAGAACTGCTAAATAGTTAAAGGCTCACAGTGCTTTTACTGTTGGACAGGCTTCACTTCTGGTGTACAGTATGGAAAAAATCCTGTGGTCAACTCAGGTGTACATGAAGGCCTGCGTTTTAGATCAGCCTTGTAATGCATGGCTACATACGGTGGTCTGGGCCGCCGGGGTGCTGGCGCTTCGTTTGGCTCGTGCATTAGGAGCCTGCCTTGCCGACCGCATGGTGCTGCTTTCAGCTGCCGAGGAATCCACGTTCACCGCTGATCCGGCTCGCTTCTTCCCTCTCGAGCGACTGCACGGCGCGGTCCCCCCATAATCTGTTGGCAAGACGTGATTACATTTTTTTTTTAAAAGCATAGCTCAGACTTTGCACACGTGCATCACAATCGTTTCTTTAGGTTTATGACGACAGAACAGATCAAACATGCCAGTACGATCACAAAGGAATAAAAAATTAGCGCAATGATTATACGGAATGTTTTAAATAGAGCATAATGACGTCAGGTTCGAGTGGTGGGTGGGGATGATGACTAATATTTCTGTTGATCATTGGGGCAGCAGGGGTAACGAGTCTGCACCGACTCCGTGTACGCACCAGGAACAAGCGGTTCCTTTGCTTAAAGTAATTTTTTCTTTTTTTTCGGTTGTTGTGGGAATCCAAGACCATTGAATTTTGCACCTTGGTCATTATAAGGTTTCTGAGAATACTGAAGATATTGTGGGGTTTTCAGTAGCTTAAAAAAAAACACGATAAACACGATACGCACGATATGGGTATCGTGACGCAGTATTGCGATATCAGGAACACATCGTCACATTGCCCATCCCTGGCTCTGAGTCTCCATTGTTCTGCAGCACTACAGAAAGCTGGCATTGCCCACTGCTCTGCTACAGCGGTTTTCCGTAATGAATGTTAACGCTGAGTGAACAAAACTCATCAACGCGATTAGTTATTTGGACAGGTGTAATATAGGGGTTAAGCGCTACTGGGGCGTGAAGAGGCTGTTGGAAATGTCGTAAGGGGCTTTAATTCAACATAAAGTGCTTCATTTAGAGGACTAAAGTGAATACAGCGCTCAAAAAAACAACAAGTTATCACCGCTACCTGGACACCATTCCTCCAAACACCGCGATCATGTAACACAGCGCTAATGAGCGTAATACGCACTGGCGGAGCTGAACAGGTGAGAGGCTGGTGTGTGTGTGTGTAAGTGTGTGTGTGTGGCGCTGACTGAAAACAAACCCAAACAGCTCACCAACCAACCTGCGTCCGACAGCATCGGTGAGACTCTGCCGTTACAACACCGCTGTCTTTCCGCACACACACACACACATACGCCAGTAAAAGCGCAGGGTGGGCGTTTATTTCTCCAGCACACTCTCTAATATTTTTTAATAGAAAGACTGGCCGACTCGAGGCATTTAATCCAACTTCCGTTTTTGCAAGCTGAACAACACGTCAAAATAAAAGTCATCATGCCTTTGTAGTTATTTCCCTACATTACTACACAAGGTTCACGCCGGTATTTTTTTTAATCATAGTTACATTACACTGATTTAATGCATAACAAATATAGGATTATTTTTTAGATATAAATTATATATAATTATATTAAATATTATACATAATCTATTGTTTTAATCTGTGTGAGAATGTAGATTAACCAATTTCCAAATTGTTTTATTAATGAAGCCTGAATTGTTACAGTTGTCATCCAGTGCCTCTTCTAAACTTTTTTGTTTATTCATTTATTTTTTTGTTTTACTGTATTTATGTTGATTTCTATGTTATATTTATACATTAAAATTAAAGTGTGTATGTGGCATATATAGTATTTATGGATTTTTATTATGTAGATATTTCGTGCATATATTTATTATTTTATTAACATATATTAACTATTTATGATTGAAATACAATTAAAGATACATTTATTTAAATATACATTTCTTAATAATGTCAAAAAGACATATAGAAAGATATTTAATAATTGCAATGGTTAACGTTGGGTTTTCTTTTGTGGTTGAATTCCAAACCAACTGCATAAAAAAAACTAATAGTGAGAGATGTTTTTATATGAAGTACAAACTGGTCCAAACGCAGGTTTGTATGTGTGTGTGTGTGTGTGTGTGTAATGGCAAGAGTAGACGCCACAGTAAAGTTTGAGCTCTTCGACGCCCCGTAGGTTGTTGATGTTGCCATAGTGATGGTTGTACTTAGGGCGGTACGTAAACAGTGCGGGTTGAGGTTAGTGTTCAGAGCCTGGAAAATCACGGAGCGACCTTCTTTTATAGCGTTTTACTTGTTTAGGCTTATTGCCCGTGATTCATTAATGTCATATTATCAAAAAGCAGCTGAGCTGTTTGTCCATTCGGGATGTTTTCCACTAAGATGCGAATGACAAGTAACGTTAAAACGCCAAAGGCCGGAAAAACTGCTCCACACTTTCCCTCCATTCATCAGTTCTTCACACAACATGCTCCGGACCACGCTGAGGTCAGTGTGAGGTTATTATTATTATCATTATTATTATTGATACTATTATTATTATTATATTTCATTTTATTGGTCGTTATTATGTATTTTCTTGTATTTCACAGACTAGCTATATTGTTTTCATGGTTTTCTGACTGACACCAGCCAACTCGCATCTGAATCTAGTGTTTTTACAGGCTGTCAGGCATCTTGACCTTTCTCGAGTGATCCATCTCCTGGAAGACCCTGTCTCAGTAAGTCATCTGAACATGCAGCCTGTGTCTCTGCATTTTGTTGTCATGTCCATGTCGTAGTGACCAGTCTTATCTTTGGTTGGTTTTCCTGCATATGATTGTTGGGCCAACTGCAGTGCAAGTGATGAATCCACACTGGAAATTTAGATTTAAGCTTGATCTTGCTTCTTGGAAACTAGCCCGTATCTCCAAAGTCATTTGACTGCACAGCCACAGCTATTTCTTCATAGAAAAGCACTATTCAATAGCTTTAGGTTGAGTCAGAGTAGAGTTTGTGATCCAGAACTAATCTTTCAACATCAATACCGGACCTCACTATTGCACTAGTGGCTGAATGCTGTCAAATAATCAAGTGTTCCAACAACTCGTGTAAAGACAGAAGAGTAGAGACTGTTACTACAGTAAAAGGTGACCAAACTCCTTCTTTAATAGCCTTGATTTCTGAGAAAATGTTAAATGATCAGGTGTCTACAAACGTCTGGAGTGTAGTTTATACACCAGTCAGCCATGGCATTAAAAGCACCTGCCTAATATGGTGTAGGTTCCCCCTTGTGCTGCCAAAACAGCTTGTGACATGTCAATACATGCACTCCACAAGACTTCTGAAGGTGTGAATTGGTATCTAGCACCAAAACATTAGCAGCAAGTCCTGCTTCCAACACATCAACTGTTCACTTGCTGGCTAATGCATCCTACCCCTTCACTAATGCTAATGTAACAAGACAATCAATGTTGTTCACTTCACCTGTCAGTGGTTTTAATATTATGGCTGATCAATGTAATTGACCGGTTAGCGAAATATTCAGCAAAGATTAGCAGTGTAGTGTTTTACAAAATTCAGAATTTGATTGTATTAACACATTGTTGTCTTGATTCACTCTATTTTTGGATACAGTAAACATAACAAGTGGCTGAAAATGTGTTTATGTCGATATGTTTCCATTACAATATTATAAAAGGACACATTAAGTAAAAACCAGGCTAACATGCTAGCTACAAGCGAACATTGTTCTCTTGTAATGTTTAGTAATTGACCGGTTAGCGAAATATTTAGCAAAGATTAGCAGTGTAGTGTTTCACAAAATTCAGAATTTTATTGTATTAATACATTATTGTCTTGATTCACTATTTTTGGATACAGTAAACATAACAAGTGGCTGAAAATGTGTTTATGTCAATATGTTTCCATTACAATATTATAAAAGGACACATTAAGTAAAAACCAGGCTAACATGCTAGCTACAAGCGAACATGCTAGTCAGGATGCAGCAATGCAATACAATACACTGTTACATCACTAACAGACAACTCGACTGTAACTGCTGTGAACATAATCTCTTTATCTACAGAGCTCACTGAAAGAGAGGCATATTTTTGCCTTAAAAAAGGTCGCGACGAGATGCCAGAACGGATTTGTATCCTCCCTGAGTTGAGAAATGCTGTTTATTGAATATTTAAAAAAAAATTCAAATGATAAAAGAGCCAAATGAAGTTAAAAGTAGTACTGGTGTGCTTCTTTGACCAGCCTGCGAAAGTGATGATGTCAGCTGTCATGCGAGTAGGTGACGTGTGAGACCCTGTGGGAACCGAGACTGCCTTGCTAGTTCTCCTGAGGCCAATTACGGCCAATTTACCTCCTTATATCAGCGCTTCCTGATATTTCTGTATGTGGTATTGTGGAGCTGTAGAAGCCTGGTGATTATGGACTTGCCCTTGCGATCACCTTGTCATAGGTGCAAATCCTAGCGTAGGCACCACTGAGATATCCTTGAGCATCCTGTTACACTGCTCCCCAGGCCCTGTTGATAGCTGCCCACTGCTTCACATGTGGATGGGCTAAATGTAGAGGTCACGGTTGATTCTGGTGCATGTTGTGTGATGGCGTGTGTTCACAATGACAAACAGTCACTTTCACTTCACTAATATGTGTGCCTTCTTTTTGTTTAGTCCCAGGTTTGTGCCCGTACTTCCAGCCCTTCTTTATAAGGGGGCGTAACGTTTAGGGAGTTGCACCCTGTGACCTGAAGGTCGCTGGTTCAAATCATGGACTGGTGCAAGTACCACTGATGTACCCCTTAGCAAGGTACTGTCCCTAAGCACCATTCCCTGGGTGCTGCCCACATCAGCTGCCCACTGCAGCTATCCTACATGCATAGGTAAAATGCAGAGGTCACATTTTATTGTTCCGTTGTGTGTGTTCACAATGGCAAATAGTCACTTTCACTTCACCTTTCTGCAGGCAGTGGTAGCCTAGTGGTTAGGGATTTTGAATGTTATGTTTTATTGTTTCTCAATATGATAAACTCAGCAAAAAAAATAAAAACTATAACCTTAAAATTGCTGAATAATTACATCTTGAACACCATGGGTGTTGAAATATTTTGCTGTGTGGTTCTAAAAATTGTTTAATTTCTATCAAACCTTTACATAATGCAGAGGCTCTTTTTATTTCACATTTACAAAGCTCATACACAAAAAATGATTTATTCTTAGAACCATGTATCGAGAGGTTCCTTACGGGAACAAAATGTGAGGTCCTTTTTTTGGCACTGTTATTTTTTAAAGGTCTGGTCTTTGTCATTAACGGTCAACTCTTTTTTAAATGGGACATTTGTCACAGTGCTGCTAAACATTTTCCTTGATGGGCCTGACTTAAGCTTCTGCGAGATCTTGTGGACGTACTTACAATTCTAAACCTGTGTGCAGAGAAAGCGAAAGATCACCCTGAATATGCTTCTGCACTGTGTGACTTGCTCCGTACATGCAGGTAAGACCTTCCTTAGTAATTACGGTGAAGGTATAACAAGCATAACCCACTTTAACAGTAGTGAGTCAAGGTTTATCACTGCAACTTTGTCTTCAAGGCTTCCCTTCTTAAAGGAGAAGGCCTCCGATGAGACAAACTATGCCAGCGTTGTGACTGACTCACTGTCTCAAATGGGTAAGTGATGAGGTTTCTTGTGCTCTAACTGAACGTGTTGCTACAGCAGGACACTGTAGATTTGCTCATCTGAAAGGCAAGCTGTGCTATGACCAGATTTTAAAGGAATAGTTTGGTAAATGTTCAAAACTCTACCTTTATGCCAAATGTTGCCATGTTTGGTGTCCAGAGTTTACTTTTGTAGGTTGAGTTTTTAAGTATAAAATTACTTTTTTGGTTTCTGGGTCCAGGGTGCAGTGGTTAGCACTGTCGCCTCACAGCAAGAAGGTCCTGGGTTCAATCCTCGGGTCGACCACGGGTGCCTTTCTGTGCAGAGTTTGCAAGCTCTCCCCGTGTTCGCGTGGGTTTACTCCCACTGTCCAATGGCTGCAATAGGTTGACTGGATTCTCTAAATTGCCCGTAGGTGTGAGTGTGTGTATGAATGGTTGTCTGTCTGTGTGTTGCCCTGCGATGGGTTGAGCCTCCTGTCCTTGGTAAACCCTGCCTTAGGCCCGC
Source organism: Arnoldichthys spilopterus (assembly GCA_037974385.1). Lineage (NCBI taxonomy): Eukaryota > Metazoa > Chordata > Actinopteri > Characiformes > Lepidarchidae > Arnoldichthys > Arnoldichthys spilopterus. Next base: position 8,887 of record JBBPDA010157379.1, on the reverse strand, counting down.
AGTCAGCTGGGATTGGCTCCAGCTTCCTGGTGAAACAAAAAAAGCAGTTTTAGAAAATGTGTGTATGGATGGATGGTTTCTGGTCCCTACACGTTATGGAAAAGTATGGAATTTGACTGATCATTTTCAGATCTGAATAGGTATGGAAAAAAGAAAAGAGAGCATAATACAGAATCCGTCATTTATAAAAATTAAGCTCATCAAACAAGTAGAGACATATCATGATGTTTGAAGCAGGCAGCCAGCCCAGAGTGTGTACTACTGTGTATGTGTGTGTGTGTGTGTGTGAGAGAGAGTCTCCACAGTGTTTTACACAGTGGAGTTTTATGGGGACAAACTATTCAGTGGGTGGATTTTACACTTTGATCTTATGTACGTTAAGATTTCAAAAGGCATTTAAATGTATGTTTACTAATTATTATTTTATTTGATTGATAGTTTTTTTTTAAATACTATATACACATATATTTTATGTTTTACTCCATCTAACAGTGTAAATATGTAAAGACTGATGCTTAATTGCCCTTAGGTGTGACTGTGTGTGAATGTGTCTTCCCCTGCGATGGACGTCTGACCTGTCCAGGATGTTTCTCCACATTTTGCCCTATGAGTGCTGGGAGGGGCAGTAGCACCCAGCACCTCCGTTAGGATGAGCTGCTGAGAAAAGGAATGACTATTCAGCTATTTGTGCTCAAACTCAAGTCAAATATGGTCTGACACATTTGAGTCTGGTACATATGGAATTTGGAAATGGAAAATGTAGAGAAACCTAGAACCTGCAGTTATCTATAAAAATAGAGAAAATCTGAGCTTCGAGATGGCTACTACTAGTTTTTTTTTAGATATGATATACTTTTGTCATCAGAAACATTTCAAATTAGTGACATGGCTCCAGCAAAGTGTGCAATCATTTAAGCATGCAGTTTGCACAGTGCTGGAGGGGTATAAGCCTCATTGGCATCGTAGCTTTAGTGCAAGTGTAATGATTTTTCAGGAATCGTAGGACACAATTGCGAGTAAGATGAAAGGTTTAATGGTCAGAATTCAGAGTAATCCATTAAAGGGTCGACGGGAGCAAACAGGATCAGCAGGGGCTAGGCTGAGACAAAGTCGAGACAGGCAAAAGTTCAAAACACCAGCAAACAGGAATGTCGAAGGCACGGGTAATAAGCAAAATCCAAAAAGACAAAACTGGAGTCGATAACCGAGCGAGATAGCAAGAATAACAAGGCTTAGAAACGCAAGGGATATTACGAGTCTTCACAACTTCCCAAAGGTCTCTGTTCCTTAAAAAAAGCCACCCAGAGGATCCCAAAATGGATTCACCTGGGAAGGGCATGGTCAAAGCCGGCTAATATTCCGGAGATGACAACCAGCTAGGGCCACCAGAGGGAGCCGTAGCTCCCCTTACAGCAAGATTAAAACGAGCCCTTTTTTGTTTGCCAAACTATTCCTTTACAATGAATGCTGATACTGTTGCTTGCCTAATCCCATAAGAGTCTGGCGTGTTGTCATGGCAGGTTATCTGATGAGGGTGGCAGACTCCAAAGTCAGAGAGCAGATCTGCACTTCCATTGTATCATTATACAGCTGTGACAAGTCAAAGCAGTATGACGATGGTGAGTACCACAGCATTCTTTATCAGGCATTTGGAGAAGGGTGTTTTAAGAGTTACGGTACTTTCTGTACATTCTAATTTTGTAGCATTTACAGAAAGCATGTGTGATTTACCCATATGTGTCAGGTGTTTGTCCTATAAGCCTGGGTTACAGGCAAGAGCTGGTGGAGCGCAGCGGTCTGGCAGAGACTCTGGTGATGTCATTGGGTCTTCTGGAGAACCAGCTAACCGCCAAACTTCAGCTCCTACGGGCCCTACAGATCCTGTCCAGCTCCTCTGGTGAGCTCAGAAGTCATTTATCTCTAGCAGGGTTGTTTTGCATTTAAAGTGATAGTAATGCTTCTGGGGTTTCTTTAGATTTGCACTGGAGCTACAAAGCTGATGTAGCTAATAAGTATTGGATGCGTATGGAAACCACAGATGCATGTCTGAGGTTTGAGATCACCTGACCTTTTTCTGCTAGTTGTCTCGTACTTGTACTTTTGCTAATGTTTTAGTAATGTATTGATTGCGTCACTGTGCACCAGTGGGCAGGGAAAACTAATATTAGCCTGTGTTTTTTATGTAATGATATGCCAATCATGTTGACTCTCAAACCTAATTCAGTTTGAGGCAAGTGTGTGATGGTTTACACTTGTTGCTGGATAAATATTTCCATCTTTTTTAGCTACATTGACCTCGTAGCTCCGGTGCAAAACTGTAGAAGCAAATTTCAGACACCAAACGTGACTCGACTGATTAACTACATTTGGGGAAATTGTGTACATTGGATTTTGCGCTGAATTATTACTCAAAATAACTTCAAATTATAGTCTTTAACAAGATAACAATTTTACAGTTTTGCATCTTGTACTGCATTATGGCTTTTTGAGGCATAACCCTGTGATCTGAAGGTCATTGGTTCAAATCCCAGACCAGTAAAGGTACAGCCAAGGAACCGTCCCCAATCACTACTTCTTGGGTGCTGCCCACTGCTCTACACGGATGGGTCGAAAGCAGAGGTTGCTTTTTGTTGTGATGCGCTGTGTGCTGTGGTGTGTTCACAATGACAAATAACCACTTGTTCAATTATGATGTTTTGTTGATCGCACATGGCCTTTGCAGCAGTGAACTGTAACTTGATACTGAAGGCAGAGGGAGCCCAGAAAGTCTGTTTCCACATGAACGAGACGGACCAGTCTGGACAAGTGCTGTTCCGATCCTCTGAGATCCTGTGGAACCTTCTGGAGAAAGGCTCCAAAGAGGAGGTTACCAACCAGCTCAGCAATATGGACTGTATCATGTAGGTTTACATTCTCCTCATTGATCCTTCTAACATCTGTAGAAGATCTGTATAGTCCCAATAATCATTTGTAAGCTATTGTTTAGTGTTAAAGAGGAAATTCCAACATAACAAAATCGTTTAAATGTGAACAGGGCTATTCAGTGTGGTTTTGATGTGAAATGCTTAGAGGAACTTACTGAGTCACAGTTGTTCACAGTGGTGGTGATGGGAAACATGTCTGAAGCATGAAATGGTAACACTCCCTAAGTCTGAGAATATTGGTTTACAGTAGGTTTAAGAAGGTTTTGGGTATGTTTATAGAAGAACATTCAATGCCGTGATGGCAAAATAGAATTATTAGCATTGCATATAAAATCCCAGAAGTCCACTGGTGGCTTTGGATAGTAAACATAATGGCTGTACTTGTGATTGCAATGGTTCTTCTATAATTAAACATGAACAATTTCCAAAAACATGTTGTTTTTGAACACTAGGGTCTTGAAAGAGGCTTTTTTACATCAGCTTCTTAATGGCTACCGGCATTATGACCAGCAGCTCCGCAATGACCTTCTAGTGATTATCACCCTGATTGCAGAAAACCTCAACGCCCCATTAATTGTAAGTATGCTAAATTGACTTCATTACCCTAATAGTTCTAGCATTAATTATCCTCAGTGGCTTCGTTACCGCTTGCTTATTCTGTCTTCATTACAAGCAGCTTTCATGTTCCTCTCAACAGGAGAGTGGACTTGCCAAGCAGCTCATTCTTTTTGTCACTTTTCCTGAACGTAAGTTTTTGCGAGCACTGTTGCATGTGGGTAATGTCAATAAATGTAAATACTGTGACATTATAGACCTTTACTTCCTTTCCTACAGTGAAGAGCCATAACCCACTGATCAGGAACCTCAAGTTGGCCTACACCAACGAGGACTTTGAAATGAAGAAGCTGTTATTGAATCTGCTCGTTGTTCTCGCCAGAGATCTGTCAGCCATTCAGGTGACGGGGTGTTTGAAACAGCAAACTAGTGCATTGATGGGTCATTCTCTGAAGAGGGGGACACAATTTGATCCTGCAGATTTTAGCTCCAGGTGAACAGATGGATGCAGATTATTGCACCAGGTGGGAGGTGGTGGCCTAATGGTTAGGACATTGCCTTTCGGACCTGAAGGTCACAGGTTCAAGTCCCGGCCCGGGCACTACTGAGGTTCCCTTGAGCAAGGTACCGTCCCGCTACACTGCTCCCAGGGTGCTGTTGATAACTGCCAACTGCTCCACCTGTGCATGTGTGATGGGTTAAATGCAGAGGTCACATTTCGTTGTGGTGCTTGAGTTTACAATGACAAATAGTCACTTTCAGATGGGCAAATTTATTATTATACATCTTATTATATTATTATTATACATCTGTGTCAGTTTTTGATATAATAAACACTACGCAACAGAGTTCTTTTTTATTTTTGTTCCTGGGTACAAGTTGTGTTTTCCCAATTCTTTATGCCTAAAATGAAGAGTAAATAGCCGTTGTTCCACAAAAATGCTTCTGTGCTCAGGACAATGGCATTTTGAAGAGCATTCTCCATTCACTTTAAATGCTAAGAATATTCTGGAACTGTAAGAACTGTCCAGAAGTTTCGAGAATTGTCCGAAAGTTTCTAGTACTTTCTGCGATCTTTTAGAACTTTATAGATTTTTCTGGGAATGTCCAGAAAAGATGAAAATGTGCCACTCTTTTGCAGGCTGTGATCACAAAATCAAAAGTTTGTGATGAATAGAGCCATTTTTACATAGGATGTAGACACAAGTAGTTGAAATGTAACACTTAGATAATAGGGGATACACACAAATTGTGTAACTTTGTGTAATTTGGGTTAGTTAATTAATGTTTCGATTATAATTGGCTAATAGAAATGCTGGAAATTCATTGGTGTGGTGTATGTTTACATTGAGTTTGGATTAATAGAAGGCTAATAAAATTAGGCTAAAATAAAACTCAGAGAAATCAGAATCAGTCATAAATGAATGGATTAATTGATTAATTGATTGTTACATGCATGATCATGGAAAAAATTTGATTATTTTGGTAAAATTGAATGGATAAATGTGAGCAGAGGAGCTGTTCGCACTGTAGAGGAATATACAGCCAATAAAAACAATACAGCAAGCTTTTAGATTTGAAAATAGCTTAAAATGTTTATTTTATGAATTTGCTGAATTGCAGTTTGCTGAAATAGTGCAAATCACAGTTTCAGCAGTTTACCCAAACAATTGAATGTGTCGTTATACTCCTAATGTCTGTCTGTGTTTGTGTGTGTGTGTGTGTGTGTGTGTGTGTGTGTGTGTGTGTGTGTGTCGAGCAGCTGTTTAAAGAGTGTCGTGTGTTGCTGGCACTCATGCTGCTGGTGCGGCCTAGTTCATCCGACAGCCGGCCCAGTGGAAAGGGCAGACGTAGTTGGACGTTTGTCCAGCAGGAGGAGCTACAGCTGCAGGCATTAGCCACTCTTGCTACAGTGGCGCCACTCATGCTAGATGAATATATGTCGTGCCAAGCCAACACTTGCCTACTGATGCTGCTGGAGTGGTGCTCTCAGCAAGGTAACAGAGCTGCGTAGGGAAAAAGCAACAGCTGGAGCAGGTAATACTAGGAGATGCCTAGTGTGTTCGTTTCAACAGCAGCGTTACAGAGACTTTATTGTACTGATGTGAGGGTTGAAAGAACGTTAAAGGCCCAGTCAGCAAGCAATAAGTAAAGATAAGCCAAATTGTGGCCACAGACAGCTTCACCACAGCACTGCTCAGTTTTAAGTGTTCCAAGATACCTGATTCAGCTGATTATTGGGCTTTGTATGATTCAGGAGTAATGAAACTATGCATTGTGGTGGGTTGCCAGACATATTTGGAATACAAACATTGAGTCTTTAGTTCTGCTAAAATCTGCTAACACCAGCGGAAAGCCAGATATAATGTGGTTTTACTTGTTTAATGCTGCAACATTCCTTGTTTTCATGCCGTGTACACACATTTTTAAAATATCTAATGATTTCATAGAAGTTCTGCTTTTTAAATGAGGCAAGGCTGGGCGTGGTGTTGACGCATTGCTATTTTAAGGCAGTGAAATGACATTCCTATGCTTTCGATCAACAAAAACTATGCCTAAAGTCAGTAGAGTATTATTAAGCCATAATTAAGTTAGTAAATTGCAGCCACACAATTCAGGCATGCGATCAAAGTGCCACAATGCCACTGGAAAGGCTTCAGGTAGAACAGTGCTGCTCCCATAAATTATGTGCTTGCGCGTTTTCACTTTGCTCACGAGCAGGTCCCTTTCCTCAAAAACAGATCTGGTTTGCCAGTTAAACACGGCATTATAATAGCAATGTGCCGTTGCTCATGCACCCCTGCCTTTTCAAGGTGAGGTGATGTACCATTCTGATTGGTTTATTGCCCAAAATAACACCTCTAAATAATTCAGAGAGTTTTGTGCCTTGTTCTGTTTTTTCAACCCACTTAAAACTACTTATTAAGGTGGTGCAGATATGTGGATGTGGTTTAGGACACAATATAACTTGCTGTGAGCTATAAAAGTCAACAAACCTTCACCAATACAAGCAGTCGTTTCAGATTTTAGAGCATCTCAGAGGATTCCTCCATATTTATGACATTCCTTGTCACAAAAGCTGTTTCTAGTATAGCACACCTAATGCATAAGTGGTTTGAGAAAACAGGTCCTGTTGTCTGCCCATATCATGGCTGCCCATATGATTTAGCAACACTCACAGAAAGTCATACTGTTTCTTAAACCACGCTGACAAGTCTATGTCACCTAGTGAAGAGCTGGATGTAGTTTGAGCAGGTTAAAAGAAGTTCTGGTGATGTATTTATAGAAAGGATGTGGGTGTTAGCGGTGTTGGTCTAAAGAAACTGTACTCCAAACCTGTCTTGCCTGATGCAATGTGTAAATGTTTTGTGCGGAAACACTGGCCCAGTCAGTAATTGCAACCACAGGTAAACTGGTACCACATTGGCCCTTAGATGAACACTGAACATTAATTGAGCTAAAATTAATTTAAAATTAAATTGTCCATCTTCATATTCTGTGTCTGGGACAGACTCTTATTTCGGCCAAGGTCATGGCTTCCATGGATCCGGAGGCCGGGGCAATAAGAAGGCTCAGATGAGGTACTGCATGCGCCTCCTCAGGTGCATGACATCCCTTAGCAACAACCTCATCAACCAGGACCTCTGTGACCAGGGAGCCATCAGCCAGCTCCTTGGTAAATATTATGGGATATACCCTAGGCCTCATGGATTACGCAGTGTGTACTGTGCATTAGCCAAAAGGCTTGACTTAGCTAAGCCATTAGCACATATTTTAGCTCAATGTTGGTAGTAGACCATCAGCAGATGTGTTACGCAAACGTGTCTCTATATTGTAAAATTCCCTGTTTAAAATGCGGCTCAGGGTTGCTGAGGGGACTCCAGGAGCGAGAGGAAGATGAAGATGCTATATGTGTTGAGATACAGACAGATGTGCTGCTCACGCTGTCTGCCCTCTGCGAGGAAGATATGCACAGAAAGGTGAGACACCTGGAAGGACTTTTCTTCCCAGAACTCACAGTTAAGCTGCCGTTTGCTGATTTAAAGATGATTTACTATAGATGAATACAGGCTGCTACATCAATACACACACATGGTTATCTGTCTGCGTGATTTGTGATCAGGAGCTGTTTGGTGCAGAGGGCGTTGAGATGGTGATCCATTATCTAAAAATGAACCCGGCACAGTTCTACAGTGGCTTGGGACACAACAGACTCTTCCTGTCCACCGTGGACTGTGTCTGGTGAGCCAGTCTCATACGCTACGCTACACACCTTCATACAAACGAGTTAAGTGCCGCCATCTTGGATTGGCACAACGCTTGACGCTGATACACAGAACAGCCTGAACATTCCTGTAGTGCCATGAAGGCCTAATTTATAAACGCCAATATTCTCCACTGATATTCGACCAATATCTATATACAGATAATACTGTACATTTTGAAAGGGCAAGTGTGCATGTGCTGGACCTGGAATGAATCAATTAGATCACATTGACTATAAGTTGATGCCAGGTGTAAATAGGGCATAAAGGCCACTGCACTATAAATGTGCTGGTGTCGCATAGCAGATACAATGCCCAGCTATACCATTATAACAACCCTGGGTCATCTCAGATAATAAGGCAGGGGTCAGGAACCACAGGCTTTTAACCAGCATGCATCTTTGAATATCAGATACAGACAATAAAAAGCTCTTGACAGACACCAGTGTTGGTCATGCAGCTCAGGTCATGTCTTCACCTGACTGGTTCTCTCCCTGACTATTGCTAGGAAAAGACCTAACAGTTTCTCAGTGTACAATGCACACGCTATATTGTCTACTATGGTTTTCCTATAGAAAAAAAATATATTACAGTGCATTGTAATCAGTGTTGTTTATATAAACTATATATATGATATATTTGCATATTTTTAAATATGCACATATTATCCCATAAATATACCCAGCGATGGCTTATACACTGCCAGATATGTTCAAATGAAATATTGTGTTTTTATTTGATATGTTGATTTATGATACAATACTATAATATTATACCAAGTAAAAGGCAAATATTGCCCATTCATTTATAATTTACAATATAAACACATATAATCTTTATCTTTACCTATAATATATAAGAACTGTATTGTGTCATATATTTGTTTTCTATATATATTAAAATATATATGTTTAATTATTTCAATATATATAATATATACAATATATAATGTATAAAAATATATAATAAAATAGATTAATGTGGCAATTATTTGTATATTAAAAATATATTAAAAATATTGTATGGACAAATGTATGTTATGGACATGTATATTAGTTAATTTATTTATGATGTAATTGTGTTATTCTAATTAATTTTTTAACCTGTTAAAAATATATTGCCTATAATATATTTAGTAATATA
>JBBPDA010157355.1:0-18874 GCA_037974385.1 Arnoldichthys spilopterus | reverse complement strand
GAGTGAGTGAGTGAGTGAGTGAGTGAGTGAGTGAGTGAGTGAGTGAGTGAGTGAGTGAGTGAGTGAGTGAGTGAGTAGCTAGCTGTCAGTGGGTCTGAAATGATCAAGTGATTTTTAAGACTAAAGGCAATTTCACGTTCCATTCACAGCATACATGAAAGCTACTCACTCCTAGTGCCGAATGTCAAGTGATGTCCTTTTGTAACATTACTCCCTGTTTCATGTGCTGTATTGGTCTGAGGTAAATGTGAAAAAAAGTTTCCTTTTTAGGCCAAAAACACTTTTGCTGAGGTTAGGGTTTGGTTTAGGTTCAGGCGTAGGACGGTCTATATTAGCAGGATGCAATAATAATTCATGGTATGTAATATGTTGTATACATATATGTACAATTTCACATCCTGACATTGTGTAAAAAACGTATTGTTTTGTGCCCAGTTTGAGCGGAATGACCCAATGGACGGCAGGATCACAGAGAGACAGTTTGGAGGTATGCTCTTAGCGTACAGTGGCGTTCAGTCCCGCAAGCTCAAACAGACACAGAAAGGCCTGAAGAAGATGTTCAAAGATGCCCAGGTAAGCAAAAGACCTTACAACTCAAGTGAAGTGAAAGTGAGTGTTTGTCATTGTGAACACACTCAAGCACCACAACGAAATGTGACCTCTGCATTTAACCCATCACACGTGCACACGTGCAGCAGCGGGTAGCTACCAACAGCGACCGGGGGAGCAGTGTAATGGGACGGTGCCTTGCTCAAGGGTGCCTCAGTGGTGCCCAGGCCGGGACTCGAACCTGCAACCTTCAGGTCCTAAAGGCAGCGTCCTAACCACTAGGCCATCACTGCCCCTTTTTTTTTGAAGATGTGTGTGTTAGACCTGCAGGAAGATGGACAACACAATATATAGTTGTTATGCATTGTTGCACTGAGAGAACTGCACCTTAATTCCGTTGTGCTACAATGAACTTATTGTGTCATTTTAAGTTAGTTACTTCACGTAATATTTTTTTTATTGCTAAGTTATTTATATCAGTTCTTCAAAGACCAATATGACAATAGTGATATTTACACTGTACACTAGGACCTGCTGCCCCTAGTCTCCTACAACCAGATCGCCCATCATTAGGGCCTCCTGATCCCTAGAAAACTAGTCCCAGACTAGTTCAGCTACCACAGATATGTTATAGTGGATATCTTGCTCCAGGCGATAGGCTTTCAGCTGATGCTGCCTCTTTAAACTGAGATCTGGTGTTTGGTTCCTCCCCAGGTTTCTTCCTTCAGCTTTGGCCTTCGGCTTCCTCATTAGGGGCTTGGACCCAGATTTCGTAAAGCTGCTTTATGACGACGTCAGTTGTTAAAAGCGCTATAGAAATAAGCTTGGCGTGACTATATCAAGCAGCTTTAGTGTGTGTATGTGCCAAGAAAGAAAGCGATAGAGTTGCAAAGACAAAGCTATTAAAATGGCGTGTGTATACGCAAGAGACGGAGCGAGCAGTATTACATCATGCTGTCTGAGTGCTCTTCATCTCTCTCTGTCTTTGTGAGGGAATGGGCTGCATACAGCTCCTTTTCTCTCTTACGCATTCACTCTTTTTCTGTCTTCCTTCTGCTCCGTTACTCACTGATGAGCTCCTCCGTTACCCTGACAGTACATTCTAGCTCACTGTCGTGCTGACAGCAGGCACAGAGTTTTCAAGGGTTTTTCTGCTCTAATCAGATTCGGTTTTTAACTAAGTTAATGCATTTTGATTTCAGTTCTCATTTTAATTTCAGTGTCTCTCCCTCTCCCCCTCTCCCCCTCTCTCTGTGTCTTTGTCTCTCTCCATCACTCTCTCTCTCTCTCTCTCTCTCTCTCTCTCTCTTTCTGTCTGTTTGTCTGTTTGTCTGTTTGTCTCTCTCTCTCTCTCTCTCTCTCTCTCTCTCTGTGTCTTTCTCGGTCTCTCTTTCTATATCTCTCTCTCTGTCTCTCTTCCTCACTCTCTCTCTCCCTCTCTCCCTCTCTTTCTCTCCCTTTCCCCCTCACTCTCTCTTTCTCTCTCTCTCTCCCTCTCCCTCTCTGTCCCTCACGCTCTCTCCCCCTCACACTCTCTCTCTCTCTCCCTCTCCCTCTCTCCCCCTTCACTCTCTCCTTCCCTAAACTTCAGTCTTTCTCTGTTTCTGTGGCACTTTAAAAAGTCACGCTTCAACACTTGCTGACATCCTGTGGAAGAGGGTTAAATGGTTTCCTCACCTGTTCAAACCCTTACTCCACTCATTGATTTAGGTTTCTATTCGTTCACTGCACCCACTCTTTTCCAGCAGTGACCTTATCACGTAAAACAGATGAAGCAAGCAGCATCTGCTGTGTTTACGTTTGCACTTGCTGTTTGTGATGAGAACTCAGTGGAATATATTGTTCTATATATTTTTATTTAGCAGTGACGTCTGTATAGTTTGATTTACTTGATCCATTCGTTATCCAAGGAGTTGGTTTTGTTTGGTTTGTTGAACTGAAGTTTCTTCTTGGGAGTTCAGCTGGATCAGAGCTTGTTAGAGCCTACACAGAGCCCGGCAGCCACCTACAAACCCAGGCCCCCTATGTTTTTGAAAAGAGACATACTTAGAAACGTGAAACTTAACACCACATTAAGTAAAAGTGAGTGAGTATTTGTCACCACACCACAGCACAGCACAGCACACAGTCCACCTCAACGAAACATGCCCTCTTCATTCAACCGTTCCACATAGGAGCAGTGGGCAGCTGATGTAGGCAGCGCCCGGGGAGCAGTGCTTGGGGGCGATACCTTCCTCACAGGTGCCTCAGTGGTACTTGTTCTGGTCTGGGATTTGAATCATCAGCCTTCAGGTTACAGGGGCAACTCCCTAAATGTTACACCTCCACTGGCATTAACATTTCATAAACATAGCATTTAAAACCACTGGTTAAGTTAAGTTTAACAAAATGAAATGTCTGTAATTTGAGGTAGTTAGCTCGAAGATATGCTGAAAGCATGTTTTTCAGCTTGTTCTCTCTACATGTGCTAATCTCAGTGCTACAGGCTGGCTGTATGTAATAAAGCCACTATAAGCATTACATTCTCTCTTATTCATTTTCAACCAGTGAACTGTCTCCTCCTCAGCGAGCTGTTTAAATTTACATTAGTCCTTGCTTGCTCTCTATTCTGTCTCAGTTCTTTTTCCCAAACCAGTGATTTAAGTCCTTATTTAAAATGTTGGTGTTACCAGTGGAAAATCTGGGAGGAAATTGTTTTTTGAGTTTTTTTATTCTGTTCTTGTCTAATAGCTTTAAATCTCACTGATTCTTCCATATTCTCGTTCTCTTGTATAGGGGATCACCTTTGAAGAGGTGGAGAACTTTTTCACGTTTTTGAAGAACGTGAACGATGTGGACACTGCATTGAGTTTCTACCACATGGCAGGTGCCTCCATAGACAAAGGTACCTTCACGAGCAGACGCTTTCAGTGTAAAGAATCGTTATTTTCCATAACCCTGGCCACCAGCCTCAGCTATGTTTTCCCTGCACTGCTCATCTTTCTTCCCACTGTCATCTCCTCCACCTCCTTTTCTTCTTTGTTCCATTGGGCCACCGACCTGATAAACAGTTTACTGTACCTGGCTCTGCTCCCAGCTTCACTTTCCATCCTTCTGTTCTCTTTCACTTCTTCTTTTAATGTCTCTTGTTCTCTCACTCTTGCTAATGCTTAAAGGTCAGAGTCTCTCCTCCTCCTCCAGTTACACTTCACTTTCTCTGGAACGCAGTGCTACACAGTACTGATAGAATTCAACATCATGAAAAAATGTTCAAATATCACACTACCGATGATTGTTGTGTCCAGTGTCCAGTTCCAGCGCTAGCTACGACTGCCCCATCACATGATTTGTATGTGTGCATTATAAATGTAAAATAACTTTTTACTACTGGACTATTTTCCAGTTCCAACAGGAGCAATGAGCCATGTTCTAAACATGTTAAGCCACATTTTGCTGAAAGAAGCTGTGTTGTTTTAGCTTTCATGTGTTTTCAGCTGTTCTATCAGAAATATTTGAAACACCCGGCAAGTGACCTACAGTGTAGTTAAAGTTTGGTATCAAAACAGCTAAAGCTAAAACTCTGTAGCGCCCGGGCCAGGACTTGAACCTGCAACATTCAGGTCCCAAGGGCAATGTCCTAACCACTAGGCCACCACTGCCCATCCATCAACAAATAATTGATTAGCCTTAACATTGCCTGTGACAATGAAGAGCTGTAACAGAAAAAAATTGTCAACAAAGTAACATAAAATAAATGTAGAATAAACAAAGTGAAAATGTCTGTACATGCCAAGTCACCAACCTGGAAAAAAATATTAATGGCTTTGCTTCATGCATCCATCTTAAGCCTGCCTATCATGTTGAGATATTGTAAGACAGCAATAGCTCAAATAAGTGATATAATAATACATATGTAGGTGTTCAGTGTGTAAAACTGATGTATGAATATTGATGTAATATGGTATAATAAGTAGTAATGGATTATAGCAGCATGTTCCATGTATGTGGTGTGCAGTAAAGGTATATTTACAGATAAACATGTTTATAAATATACAGTTACACAATTTTGTAAGCATGCATAGCAACAGGCACTGTATTTTATAGTGCAGTGCTGAAGAGTAGCACATTGCTATTCTGGGCAGTAACCAGAGATATGAAGTGCATATGTAAACCTGAGTAGACATTGTATTATTACTGTGTGAGAGTCTTTGGATGAAACAAGGACAGGACGTAGCTCAGATTGGTTTTGGGTGGTGGAAGACAGCTTGGCTTTGAGAGGTCTTACCGCATGGGGGAAGAAGCTGTTATGCAGTCTGTCTGAGCAGGCGTGGATGCCGTGGTACCATTTACTGGACGTGACTCCTTGAAGTCGACAAGCATCTCTTTCATTTTGTCTGCAGTGAGAGACAGATTGTTTTTGGAACACCGGGTTGCCTGTGGTTTGACCACTTCTTCTGTATGCTGACTTGTTGCTGACGAAGCCCATCAAAGTTGTCCGCGAACTTGACGCTGTGATCGGAGCTGCGCTAGGCAAATTAGTCATGTGCCATCATGGTAAAGAAAGAGCAATGGAGAGAGCACACAGCCCTGTGGCGATCCAGTGCTCAGATTGATGGTGTGAAAGTCATTGCAGCCAATCCAAACCAGCTGTGGCTGGAGGAAAGTAGGTAGCAAACACATCCTCCACCAACATATATGGAGTGAGCCTTCCTGATACTGTGCCTTACCCATAAGCACATCACAGTACAGCAGGAGGATGTCTGATGATTACTGATTCACAATGACCAGGATTTCTTGTGTGCACTGATCAAACAAGCCCCGACTTTGTAAGGTGCTAATCTATTAACGCTGAGTGCCTTTCTCTCAGCTCTAGACCTAGAAAGAAGAAATTCATTCCAGAAGAACTGCAAGTTTCTAAGGCTCACAGAAGGTCCCGGCTGGAAAATCACGATCAGTTCAGCTGAAAATCTGTGAAATAATTAAAATAGCAAATGCTGAGATACATGAAAAATAACAAATCTGAAAGAGAGTAATAGCCTCACTTTCCTTTGTTACTCCTTTGTAACCCAAGTAACTGTGTTTGGTTGTTATGAAGAAGCTGCGTGTTTAGTGCATGAGAGGATAGTGATGAGTGTCCAAAACAAATACAGAACTGAAGCTGTAACACTGGAGACGCCACAACAACCACACAGCTCTAGAGTTTCTGCATAGTGTGGAGGCTAAGTGAAGGTCAGCCGTTTGAGTAAAGACACACACACACACACACACACTGTCTGAAGCACTTCTACACCTTTGATATTGGAGGCTGATGTCTTTAGGTCTGACGCCTCGTCTATCTCTAAATCACACTCCTCCTCACTCGTTCTCTTTTAATGCCTCTCTCTAACCTTCCTTTCTCTCTTTCTCTCTTTCTCTCTCTCTCTCCCTCTCCCTCTCCCTCTCCCTCTCTCTCTCTCTCTCGTTGTGCTGGGTTGCGAGCTAGAGGTTCCAGTGTGTGGCAGTCATTGTGTGTGTGTGTGTGTGTGTGTGATACATGTCTGGCTCTGGCATCTTCACTGTCTTCCTTTTTCTGATGACCCACTGTTGCACTCCTAGATAGCATTGCCCCCCCCAAACCACACACACACTCTATTTCTCTCTCTCTCTCTGATGTGAAGCTCACTCTCTCACTGTGGTAGAGTGTCTGTTATTGATCCAGTCAGGAGCGACACAAACACAATATCCAGCCTAATCCAGTTCACCAGGCACTTTATCTCATACTATGCTGTGGATAAAACTCCCGTCACGTTTATTACTTTCTCTCTCCCCTCCCCTATCTAACTTAACATTCTCTATCTCTTTGTAGCCACAATGAAGCAAGTGGCTCGCACAGTAGCCAAGGTGGAGCTGTCGGACCACGTGTGTGACGTGGTGTTTGCCTTATTCGACTGTGACGGTAAGTGCTCCTGTACACAGATACACTGATACGCTGATTGGCTTGGTCTCAAAGTAGTGGGTGGGGCAATAATGGGATTCTAGTAACATAATTAATACTGATTATTAACATATATGCTGGGGTGGATGGTTAACAATAGTTCATAGTTCAGCTCAGTAAGATGCATGCTAGACATAAGCTAACCTGCTAGCAACAAGTTAAAACCCTAACCAGGAACTAACACCACCAACATAACATAACCATCATTTAATCTGCATTTAACCTGTAGCTACAAGTTAACACACAAGCTACAATCCAACACTAGCCGTCCATGGTTGCTCTTTTTAATTTACAGACATTAGACTTTTCGCATAATGACCTTTACCTTGAAGAGTGGAAATGGGGAGATGTCGGGCATCAAAAATCTGTTTTTCTGGATAATCATGCCAGCACTGGGACGTAGCAATACAGTCAACACACGATTTGGTTTGATTAATAATTAAGGGATCACAGTTTAATGAACTTACTATATTTCGAACAATATAAGAATGAAATCGAACTAAAATCCCAGAGACACAATCACCAATATGGCCAGTTTTGGATGAGACTTTAGTTAGGCTACCGGAGCCGCTAATATCCTTGTTTCAGGCTTCTGATTGGACAACATGGCTTCATGGTTAAGGTTATGTCCCTGTCTGTCAGTGCTTAACAGAACTTTTTTGTGTTTTCATGTGGACATTCTCTAAAATACGTGTGTACATGTGGATTAGGCCTAGGACAGCCTAAGCCTAATCAGTACACTCAATACACTGTTTGATGAGTGATTTGATGAGATTTATGAAGCCAATTTTATATATTCACAATATTTAGAGTGAAATTTGAGTGAGGAAAAGTGACGACTGTATTCAGCTCTGGTGGAAATTAATAATGAACAGCTGGAAGGTGGGGGGAGGGAGGGGTATGGCATCAAAGTGCTGGACTGGGCTGTTGGTTGGCACTGGTTGAACACTGTAAACAGTGCAGTTACACCATATATCGTATCTAATAG
This sequence comes from Arnoldichthys spilopterus, assembly GCA_037974385.1. Taxonomy (NCBI): domain Eukaryota; kingdom Metazoa; phylum Chordata; class Actinopteri; order Characiformes; family Lepidarchidae; genus Arnoldichthys; species Arnoldichthys spilopterus. The sequence continues at coordinate 11,384 of JBBPDA010157355.1, read as the reverse complement.
AATGTTTATTAGCCATGATGATTTGTCACATGTCCATCATGCCCTTTGTCAAATCTTTGATTTTCACAGTATTTTGATGCAGTTTTGCATCGCTGATAAGACCTGTAGAAATTCTGTGTGATATCTTTCTTTCAGGCAACGGTGAGCTGAGCAATAAGGAGTTTATCGCCATCATGAAGCAGAGGCTGATGCGGGGGCTGGAGAAACCCAAAGACATGGGCTTCACCCGCCTGGTTCGGGCCATGTGGAAGTGTGCCCAGGACACTGCCTGGGACTTTGCCATGCCTAAACAGCAGTGAGAGCGCGACAACAGCTAAATGTCCTCAGATTCCTCTTGGAACTGAGTGAAACCTCATGGAATGGACTCCTAAAGATGGCTTGTCTGATAAGCCGAATCAGTCAAGCGAGCATGCTGTGGGTAACCAATGCTCCTGCAGAGAGAAACTGCTGCAGCGTGTGCGTGTTTGCGATATGTTTCTCCAGCATTGGCCTCTACACTTTACCCCCAATAACACGTTCTCATGGAGTTACTCAGATTAGCGGTTTCTTTTAAAGCAGTACTCCATTACTTTTCGATCTCTCACAGCAGCAGCACACAGTCAGTTCCCCATTACTAAGTAACAAAAACAGAAAGCCTGTTCACCCAGAACGATACAATAGAAGCCAGTGGGCAGATGCTGAAGCACATTCTCATTAGCTTCTATTAAACATGTGTTTTTGAGCTCCTCTATACCAAGTACAGACAATGTATTCTTTGTGGTATTTGGCCATTTGCTACACTTACTGGAGTATAGTGCGATGAGGGAATCATGGGATGTGGGTATACAGTCAGAGGTAGTACATGCACTGGACTGTTTAGCATTAAAACACTCATCAGAGCTCTGGAGTTTATCCTCTTGCATATTAAACTTGTACACACCGGTTGGAACACTCCCATTCAAAGTACATTTTGCTAATGCAGATAAGTAAACATTCCTCTACAGGTAATAAACGCTAGTGACTTTTTTTTTCTGCACATTTTTGCGCACAATTTCTGTTCACAATATATTTGTATATGTAATGTGCCATAACTTTTGCACCGTCCACATTTTTCCCCATATACGGTAAACCTGGGAGCAGTAATTGTGCAATAAAATGTGCAGATGTTGCACACAACTGGATTTTCATTATGGAGTGTACTGACTGTTGCAGCACAAAACTCAGAAGAAAGGAAAAGGCTAAACCCCAGCATTACAGTGTGCTCACTCAACAAATAGTCCTTCATCTGCTCTGTAATGGATTGTACTCTCTGAATGTGTTGGGATGAATATATATATATATAAGACTATATTAAAGTTTTTTTCATGATTTCTGTGCTGTCTGGGTGGGGTGTGAGAAACAGTAGATAGTATCTCTGGGAAAAGTACAGCCTGTAACACCGAGGCTTCAGACAGCATTTAGATATGAATTTGTATTTTTAATAACGCTTTGTTTTTTATTATATTCTATTATCAAGGGCTTTTATGAACACACACTACATTTTTCACATTCACTCCCGCTTGGAGCATTTTATAACAACGGTCACCATGGGAGCACGAGCTGAAAAGTTTGAATAAAGGGGAAAAAGATGGACGAGAACTTCATAAAAACTGAGGTATGCGATTAGTGAGGCTGGGTGGAGCTGTGTAGGAAACTGAACCACACAAGTGTATCGAGCATCTGCGGCCACTGTGCTCATGTTGCCTGCTTCCGCTGGTGTTAGCTCAGCACTTGGCTTTGCACCTCCCCACAGACCACTGCATGCACAAAGCAGCTGCTACATTACTGCTAGCAGTGCAAAGCGACTGTGGAAGATAAACTATGTAGCACATGCAGGTGACCACACTTTATATAGAACAGCAGGGGAAGCAACCTCAATGCCCAGTGAAAAACTGCTGAAACGGTCTACGACTAGGCTTTAGTTTATTTACTTGGCCCAATAAGTCAACACTTCTAGATTTAAGGAGCTGTATTTGACTACAAAAAGAGACCCTTTAATTACTGACCGACATCATAAGGGAATTGACAGATTGTTGCTTAATTTGGAGCTGAAGCTAGGTTACGTTTCCTAACGCACACTAGAATAATCCCCCAAACGCTTTGCATAAAAAATACAAATACCAAACCTTTACTCTCCAACCGTATCCATCAAAGTGGCAGACTTGTGGTTTAGGACACAGTATGACATCTTGGAGGCTATAAAAATGAACCAAACGTCACTGCTACAGGCAGCCAGTTTAGTGCACAACCAAGGCAGGAATGATCTTCATTCAGATTCCTCCATATTTGACTTATTGCCACAAAAACTGATTTTAGATCAGCATTTCTCTTAAAGTGGTCATTTTGGCAACTCACATGGTCTCAAATTGACAAGTCTGTCTCCTTCATGAAGAGCTGGAGTGAGCGATTGTCATTGTGAACCACAACAAAACATGACCTCTGCATTTAACCCATCTGTGTAGGAGCAGTGAGCAGCTGACAGGCAGTGCCTGGGGACAGTACCTTGCTCATGGGTACCTTAGTGGCAGCCAGTGGATGTGGTTTCAGTGGTATTAGAAGTCTCTGGGTTGTATTTATGGAGGATATTGGAGCTTTTTGACATCTAGAATTTAGCCGTGTTCGTTTCAAAGCTGCACCAAAAAAAAATCATCCACATCTGTGGTAAGTGTGCATTCAATTTTTTGCTAAACTCTTACTTGAAGGGCACCACAGCTCACAATACAGGAACCCTATAACTGACTTTAGTGTATATTGTGTTGTCCTGCTTTATGGATTACCCATTGACATGACTGAGCAGGGTTAACAATCCTCTGCTCACAAAACTCCTGTGTCTAGACAGTTCTTAGAAATAAGAGCTGAGGAGTCTCCACTCTGACTAGTTGCTAAATAGGCCAAAAGAAAAACAAAAAAAGGAGAAAGGGAATTAAACAATCACAACAGTTAAGATTCAGTCAGATTTTAATAAGAACCAATTTCATGAATAAAGAAAAATGGCAAAACGGTACCACATAGCTAAGGCAGTTAAATCAAGGTCAAAAAGTAAAACTGCCAGACTACTAGTGGCGTGAGTGCTACTGTCAGAGTCTGGGTTACCTGCACAGCTAATTTACATAAGATGCTATACACAATCACCAGACTCAAGCTGCACAGTTTATTATTAAAGAACCGGTTTGTTTTACCCACAGTAAATTCACGATATGGATGGACTCTCGCTATTCATCCTGAACGATGTCGTACGTATAAAAGAAATCTCTCATCCACCTCACATCTAGAGTACAGAGGAACGGAGAAGAACCGCTTCGTGGCTTAACCACTATTTGCACAATAAAAGAGAAACAGTTAACTGCAAACAAACCTCAGACAGTTTACGTAATTGCCTACGTGGGCAAAAAATGACTATTATGGGATTTAGTTCTAAGGAATAAAGAGAAGAAAATTACAATGCAGAGACGGAGGAGCAAAAACAATGAAAGGACACCACCTTGTGGCTGATTACTGTAACTGCAGTTGAGGTGAACGGACCTGTATCCTGCTCTGGCCTACCGCAGGCTTCCCTGGCTCCTTATTACTGGCCTGTGTACAGGAGCAACACATGGCCAGCACTGTGGAATCCTAGCGGCCGGTTCATACGACAGCAGAGTTTTAAAAGGGGAAAAGCCCGGGTTGAATGGGGAGGGGGGGGGGAGAGGGCTCAGATGGACCTGGCTCTGAGTAAGCAAATGGGGATGCTCATGGGTTCACATCTCAGTCGCTGTCAAACTTAATAGAGTTCACGGAGGTAGAGATAGCGCCTCCTCTGTAGCTGCCACGCTTCTTCTTGGTCTTCTCATGGCGGAAGGACTTGCCTTTGGTGAATTTTAGGATGTTGTTGGCTTTCTCGCCCCAGTCTCCATTGGCTCCCAGCTTAAATGAGTAAAACAGGAGTCAACAAACACTTCAATAAAGCATCAATGCTTTCAGTATGACTGCGAAGAACAAGGAGTGTAAGCTACCTTAGCATTGAAGGAGTTGTCTGCTAGGCGGGGGTCCACCGCAACCTCATCGTCTTTTATTCTACGGAAAGGATCATTGGTTTTCTTAAAAGAACACCAGATCGGGGCAGAAACAAAGAAAACAAAAGTGCTTAATAATGGCGCTTCACCGCAAGTAGTTCGTTTCCTCACCAAAATCATGTGCTTAAAAACTTCACATAACATGAACATGAACTAGATGCAGAATTGAACTCAGAAGTATAACGCTCTGAGCGAATCAGAAACGATGTTTACATGCACGGCAAAGGTTCAGTATTACTCTGACAGACTAAGCTATAACCTTTTTGATCTAAGCTTAGCCAGATTGAAAACATGAGTTCCAATCTACTACAGTTTGGATGATTGAAGATGAATGTACACAAGTAAAGGCCCACAGGCCTGCACACTGAATTCTTGTAGCTCTTTCAAAGGTAAAGGGGCATTATTTGGTATTTGGTGGTGTATTATTGTCATTGTGAACACAGCACACTGTGCACTATAACAAAATGCAACCTCTGCATTTAACCCATCGGTGTAGGAGCAGTGGGCAGCGCCTGGGAAGCAGCTTGTGGACAGCACCTTGCTCATGGGTACCTCAGTGGTACATGTAACGGTCTGAGATTTGAACTGGTGACAGTCAGATCAAAGGGGCAACTGTTACACCACCAACGCTGCCGCCCCTGGTATTTAAGCAGAAGAAGAAAGGGAACGAAGACGTCTGATGGGTAATTATACCAAGTGCAACATGAAGACGGCAAAGGCTGTTGTAAAGTTAGACCAGGCTGCTGTGCACTCGAACAACACTAATGCACGAGTCTTATGCAGTCATGTCTTGGTGCAGTTGGGCTATTGTGTGCATGTAAACTTTACTGACTCAGGCCCTCATGCAAATGAGCTTAAAAAATGCAAAGCCATGTTCTCTAGTCTGCTGACAGCTCCCTCACCTTCTGTTTGGCCTTGGGGAAAGAGTGAGGCGTGGAGGTGGCTATTTTTTTCTGCGTAGGTGTTCCCTGTGCAGTTTCTTCTGTGTCTTCTTCCTCCGCCTTCCTTTTCCTCTTACCACCTGTGCCTGTTAAAGTAGTGGGGGGAGATCATGAGGACAGATCATCTTCCTTTATGTGAATACAGATCATCTAAACCAGCATTTTCAAAGCCTGGTCCTGGAGAACCACAGTACTGCACAATAGTGTCTTCTAGAGCTGGGCAACATGACATTTATTCTTATCGTGATGAACTGTGGCCACGGTATGCTTTTCTGAGCATATCTTGATATCGTTAGTACATAAGCAAGACTCATGATGCTCTCCCTACCGTTAAACATGAAGTTTGACCATATGTTTAAGTGAACATATTGTACTGAAATTTGTACTTATTCTTAGATGTTTTTCTAAAAAATATGGCACTGTTGATCTTTTTTTATTTGTTTCATAATTGTTAATACATATTCTGACATCACAGAGAAATTTCTCAAAATATCATGTTAGGATATATCGGCCACCCCTAGAGTCTACTCTTCTTCTGCTGCACCTTCTCCCACTTATCAGCTCATTAAACAACCCCTTGCTGAACTGAGGGGTGTGGTAAAGCAGGGAAAGCGTGTGCTGCCAGATACAGGCTGCAAAAGCCATAGATGTCTCTGGTTGTGTACTGTGAATGTACTGCATTGTGACTTAAGGGCAACTCTTTGTGGCACCGTGGAAACAACTAAAAGAGCGACATTTCACAATACAAGGGCTATAAGCTCCTAATTGGGCTTCTTTAACTAAACGCAATAAAAACCAAAGGGCACAAAAGGCCAATCGTTTTTCCAGCAAGACCTTCTCCAAACAAAAATGACCTTTTTAAGAGTATGCCGCTCGGCGTGGGCTGGCTTTGCCAAGGCATTATGCAGAAAACCGTATTTCTTATTCAGTGGCCATTCAAGCAGCTACTTAATAAGCTGTCACAATCAATCCATCCACAATACTGGGCTGCAGGTGTCCCGGAAGAACTTATAAATAATAGGATTTTCTTTACCGTTCGCTGGGGTAACTACAGGAGTCTTGGGAGCTGCCGTTTCCTCTTCTTCCTCAGATGAACTGTCTGATGAGCTGCTCTCTGGCTTGGCCTTTGCCGAGGCAGCCGGTGTGCTCTTTGCCACAGGTGTGGTCTTTGCTGGCACCTTTGTCTTCTCCTCCTCTTCCTCAGAGCTGTCCTCACTAGAGGAGGAAGACTCGGCAGGTTTTGCAGTCTTTGCCGAGGAGGCAGGGGTTTTGGGTGTTGCGGCTTTGCCATTGGTTATGGCAGGCTTGGCCGGTGTCGTCTTTGGAGCTGCCGTTTCTTCTTCTTCCTCAGATGAACTGTCTGAGGAGCTGCTCTCTGGCTTGGCCTTTGCCGAGGCAGCCGGTGTGCTCTTTGCCACAGGTGTGGTCTTTGCCGACGCCTTTGTCTTCTCCTCTTCATCAGAACTGTCATCACTAGAGGAGGAAGATTCAGCAGGTTTTGTGGCCTTTGCTGAGGAGGTGGGCGTCTTGGGTGTCGCCACCTTACTGTTGGTCACGGCAGGCTTGGCTGGTGTCGTCTTTGGAGCTTCTGCCTCAGAGTCGGAGCTGTCTGAGGAGTCCGATTTTTTGGCCGCAGCCTTCTTAACACTGGCTGGGGTCACAGCAGGCTTTGAGACGGCAGCCTTCCCTTTCTTTTCCTCCTCATCACTGGAGCTTTCAGAGTCATTGCTGCTAGATTGGGCCGCAGCTTTGGCTGCAGGTTTCGCAGAAGCAGGTGCAGCTTTGGCTGCAGGTTTCGCAGAAGCAGGTGCAGCTTTGGCTGCAGGTTTCGCCATTTTAGCTCCTGGGGCTTCGTCCTCAGAGTCTGAGCTGTCACTGTCAGAGTCTGAGCTTTCTGCTGGCTTGGCAGCTGGTTTGGCTGGGGCAGGGGCTGGTTTGGAGGGGGCAGCGGGTTTTTTAGGAGGCTCCTCATCTTCGGAGGAGCTGTCCGAACCAGAGCTGCTTTCAGCAGGCTTGACTGCAGGTTTGGGTTTTGGCGTGGTTTTGGGTGTGGTCACAGGTTTGGGCGTGGTTGCAGGTTTGGACGGAGCCTCATCTTCCGAGCTGTCAGAGTCTGTAGCAAAAAAAACAAAACTATTAAGAAGGACGTTAACAAGCTTAATACCTTCATGTAAGTAATGGTCAGGAACACACCACAGTGCACCACAACAAAATGCAACCTTCACATTTAACCCCTCTGTGTAGGAGTAGTGGGCAGCTGCCATGGGCAGCAGTGCTTCTGGATGGTACCTTGCTCATGGGTACCTCAGTGGTACTTGTACCAGTCTGGGGTTTTAACAGGCAATCTTCAGGTTACAGGGGCAACTACCACGGTCCCAAAAATAATGAACACTTGACGTTTTTGCAGGTCACCCTTGCGCAGGGTCCGTGCTAATCTTCTTTGTATTGTTTCAGGTTTAGTGTATGTGCTGCCTTAACCGTGGTCATAAGCCTGAAATACCTACTGCGCTGAATTGAAATTGTGTAAAAATGAGAAAAGAACAGACAACCTTCAGGCCAAAATGGCCAAAACATTTTCTTGCATTTCTAAAAACTTAAGTAGTGTTTCCCTACAACAGGACTCCACTTTTCATTTGCAGTAGGTCTGTTATCTTGCTGGAAGCAAAATACTAAACACTAACATAAACCTACAATTTCTAACAGTGTTTTCTAGCGTTACTTTTATTTATTCTTCCCTTAACAAAAAATAAATAAATATCAAGCATGCCATTTGCTACAGCCAGCAACTGAAAAAGTGTAGGACACAAATTGAATAAATATATCACCTCTTGCAAGGAAACAACACTTTCACTTAACTAACCACCAGAAGTGCTGTTTCATAAATGCTATGATTGGCCCCCAGTTCAGATGACCTCACCTGAGCTTGAGGTATCAGCCTTCTTAGCAGGGGTTGCCTTTAGAGGTGGAGCCTTGGCTGGAGTCGCCTTTGCAGCTGGTTTGGCTTCTTCCTCTTCATCAGACTCCTCTGAGCTTGAGGATGAGGACTCCTTTGCAGCTGGGGCCTTGGCAGGGGTGGACTTAGCCGGGGTAGCTTTTGCTGGAGTAGCTTTAGCTGGGGCAGCCTTAGCAACTGTAGCTTTTGTGGGTGGCTTCTCTGCTTCGTCATCACTCGAATCCTCTGAGCTGGAGGAAGAGGAGGAAGATTCCTTTGCAGCAGAGGCAGCCTTAGCTGGAGTAGCCTTAGCTGGAGTAGCCTTAGCTGGAGTAGCTTTTGTGGGTGGCTTCTCTGCTTCCTCGTCACTCGAATCCTCTGAGCTGGAGGAAGAGGAGGAAGATTCCTTTGCAGCAGAGGCAGCCTTAGCTGGAGTAGCCTTAGCTGGAGTAGCCTTAGCTGGAGTAGCTTTAGCTGGAGTAGCCTTAGCTGGAGTAGCCTTAGCTGGAGTAGCCTTAGCTGGAGCAGCCTTGGCAGCCGGCTTCTTCATTTCCTCTTGCTCATCCTCAGAGCTTGAAGATGAGGATTCTTCCTGTGGAGCAGGGGCTGATTTGACTGGTGGGGTTTTAGCAGGTCTTTGCGTGGATTTTGCAGCAGGCGTGGATTTTGCAGCAGGCTTCTCTGCCTCCTCTTCGGAGCTTGAGTCTATAATACAAATAAGAACAAACATTTACAAATTTGAAGTATATTAACACTGAACAAAATATGATCAATGGAATGAGACTAAACAAACATGGGTAACTTGGGGGGGGAAACCTCCCTTCCATTTTTGACCAACACCTGTTCCTCTTCATTTTGCCATTTATCCCCACATTTGTTGTAATTTTGCTCTCTTGCAAAGAAAATGCTATTGAAATGAATACAGGTGAATTGACCTCTTAAAACATCAAAATCTTTTATGAATTTGGCATAAACATACATTACGATTTATAAAGCCTTAATCCAACATACACTGCTTTATTCAATGCTGAGGTCATTGCCTTATGAATGCTGCCCTACAGTAAAGTGTTACCCAAACATATTGTGGTTAATCATACCAGAGCTGTCTGAGCTAGACTCCTCCTTCTTGGCTGCAGGTTTGGGAGTCACGATCTTCGTAGGCACTGAATAAACACAAGCAGTTGGTTTCCACACGACAACAAACAGAAGATTAAAATTAAACTGCATATGCAAGATCAGTGTGGTGGGTCAAGCTCTTACCAGGGACTTTCTTTCCCTCCTCCTCATCACTGCTATCCTCACTGCTGTCTGAGGAGTCCTCTTCAACCGTTTTACTAGCTGATGGGGTAGCGGTACTTTGAGCTGCAGGTGGGGGTACAGCACTATATTGGCCTAAAAAGGTAAATAAACAAACAAAAAAAGATAGACACTGCATGTGATCTATACACACACACACACACACACACACTAACACAAACACAAAACCAGTTTTCAACATAGTTTACTCATGCCCAAGCCCCACCTGCTAGTTAGGATTCCTTATATCTCGCAGTCCTACCAAGCGGAAAGGGTCAGCATATAAAAGAGGGCAGTCCAGCTTACAATGAATCTACAATATGTTGAACAGCCCTGGTCCAAGTATATATTTTGTGAGATAAATAAGAACGTCCTCTACATAGACCAAACTCTTATTGGACATATTACTCAAGTGTGTTATCTGTAGGTGTTGTGTAGTTATTTCACCCATCACGTCAACAGAACAGCTCATTTGTGGAGGGACACAAACTTTGTGCACTAAGAAAGACTGAAGGCAATTATGCTCTCCTGAACTCCTGCCCACATCCATTTAATCTTTTAAAGGTCAGATGGCTCTCACCTGCTTTGGGTTTCTTGCTGGGAGGAGCTTCCTCTTCATCTGAGGATTCCTCACTGCTGCTAGAATCAGCTGTGGCCTTGGCAGCTGGGGGCTTCACCTGGGCAGGGGCCTTGACTGCTGGCTGCAATGGGCAAATTAAAGTTTAAATTAAGGGGCATTTTATACCCAAACTCTATTAACATCTTCCCCATAATAACACTTTATCTACAGTAGGGTTCATGGAACAGTACCTTAGCTGGGGCCTCGTCCTCAGAGTCACTCGAGCTCTCCTCACTGCTGCTTTCCTGCTTCTTCTGAGCTGGGGCTTTGGAAGGGGCTATTGGGGCTTTAGCAGCTGCAGGCTTGGCTCCTGAGAAGCACAGGTCATAGGTTCCTATTAAAGCCCCATTCGACCTAAAACATGACTGCTGTGTAATTAGGTTAGCAATGGTCTGATTAGCACACAACATGCATGAATGTGTCTTGAAGAACTACTGGCTAACTTGGTGCAGGAATATTACAAATTAAACGGGAAGGTCCTAATCTTTTCTGACGAGTCCTAGCTGCCCAGTTCACAAGGCTAATATTTAGTTAGAGCATCAACAAGTTGTGTTTGTCTTTAGCAAAAAAAATTTCAAGTTTTACCAACAGCAAAATTACTTTTGTGCAACATTTAACTTGTATAAGGTCAGTCATCACACTGTGCAATCACAAACGTTCTAAGTGTTCCTGCAATTGTAGTGAATATTTTTTGTATAAACAGGGTTTGAAATATTTTCTCTGAGGGGAAAAAAGACGCTTATACAACGTTTCACCTGAAGTAGGTCTGTGTGGGATTTTTCAACAGACATAATAGAAAACAGACAATTTGACCAATAGAATCAAAAGACCTCAGTCCCAATGCTCAACATGGAAAAGCAGGTTAAATGATGAAATTGGCAGTGGTGGTCTAGAGGTTAGGACATTGCCCTTGTGAACAGAAGGTTGCAGGTTCAACTCCCAGCTCTGGCACCACTGATGTACCCTTGAGCATGGTATCATCCCACCACATTGCTCCCTGGGCACTTTTAATAGTGGCTTTTCATGTGTGCATGTGTGATGGGTTAAATGCAGAGCACATTTTGTTGTGGTGCACTGTGTGTGAGTATGATCACAATGACAAATAAGTCACTTACACTTTAAACACACACAAACTTGATTCATATTGGCCTAAAATGGACAGTAACTCTAGAGACTGGTGGTCCAGGACTGATATTTTAAAAGTAAGGGGACACATCAAGTGAAAAATGCTGCATGTGACACTTTGGGTGATAAGCTTACTTCAATACTAAGGCCAGGACAGTGAAACCGTTCTGTGACTGATCACGATTACAGCTGGGAGTTTAATCATTACCTGCAGCTTTAGGTTTGGGTGGCTCTTCTTCAGAGTCAGACTCCTCACTGCTGGAGCTTGTGTCCTTCTTCCTGGCTGCTACTACAGGCGACTGCGCTGCGGGTTTCACGGCTGCGGGTTTCACGGCTGCAGGTTTCTGAAGCATTAAAAAAAACATTTGAAAACCAAAGTCGAAAGATTTTCCTACTGGAAA
>JBBPDA010157345.1:6341-17289 GCA_037974385.1 Arnoldichthys spilopterus | reverse complement strand
TGCATCTGTTGACAGAACAAGTTATAATAGGAAACTGTACAGTCATACGGTAGTTCCTCTGCTGCCATTGCCGCTTCTTTACATGAAATGCATTCTGGGATAATTGACAACCCAACTGAGTTGCCATGGCTAGAAAATGTGCATGTGCACCATTAGTAGAATCTCATACTGTATGCGCAATAGCAGAAGTTAGAATAATTGTTGATGTGTTTTTTATGAGTGAAGGACAAGGTGAAGATCAAGCATTTTGCCACTGGATGCTGTTATAATTTTTAAGCAACATTTTAGGTGTATATAAAAATGTATTTGCTGAAGAGTTTTATATTTGGTATAGTAGCATTTCCATTGCCTACAATGTCAAATATATGGAACTGTTAAATATTTTCCACAGAAAATCTCTCAGACCTACACTGACAAATAGACAAATAAAACCACCGTGCCGACCTAAAACATAGTCCATTGTCTATGGCACAAAATGTTTATTTTTTCTTTCTTGTTGCAACCACAGAGAGACATACAACAAATTTTGTGGTAGAGATGAAGAGAGGACACTCAATTTTCCTTGTCTCTGCTTGGGGATACATGTACAATTTTGTGGAGAAAGGACGATTGAAAAGGGGCTTCAGACAAGGCTTCATACAAGTTATCACCACCATAAAACCTTATTTACGCGAAAGAATCAGCAGCCACCAGCAGCAAACAAACTATAAAACTATATTTTAGGAAAAGCTGAAAAATTTTTTTTTAATTTATTAAGATGGTTACAAGAGACTCAAACAACACTAAGGCTCTGATGTACCAAGCAGTTTTAGGCTCTTGAGAGAATGAGCTGCATTATTACTCCAACTGAATGAAACAGGCCAGTGGAAAAAACCTTTGGACAGCTGGTGTTTGTGGTGTGCGAGTTTGTGTATGTCAGGCCCTGCGAGAGTCCAAATTCTCACACAACGCCATAGCATTCTCTTGATGATGACAAGTGCCTTAAAAGGCTTGCTGGGTGCCCGATTGGAAGGAATCTGAGCAGACAGTCTTTCTAAGCCCCGGCTGAGTCATCTGTTCTTTGTTTCTGCAACTGTTATAATTTTATAATCTCTGCAAAGTCAATGTGGCCAAGTCCACACATATCAAATATTAATGATAACCATCCAGGATGCAACAGACACCAAAGGCTAAAATAGCCTCTTCCCTGAAGATACATCTGTGCTCAAAACCTGGCTGCTCTTACTCTCTGCTTCATTTAATCTATTACTAATTGTTGCAGACATACTACAGACCACAACTTATTCTGGAAACCATAAAAGCCAGGTCAGTCTCTACAGATGCCATAAACCATTACTTATTCTGGACTCCAGAAACCATTGTTAGGCCATTCTTTTTAGACCACAATTTATTTAGGTCCCATCAAAAGCCAAGTGTATTTCTAAAGATTAAAAAACCTGGATGTTCTACAGACCCCAAAGGAGAAGTCTGTTTCTGCAGACTCAAGAATCTGTGACTTACTCTGGTGACCCCAAAAAGCCAAGCCTAACTCTCTATAGACCACACAAACTACAATCTATTCTGGAGACCCCGAAAACCAGACTTCTCTCTACAAACCCCAGAAACAATTTATTCTAAAGACTTGAAGCAAGACCTATGTTTACAGAAACTCCAACCTGTTCTAGAGTACCCCAAAGCAAGGCCTTTTGCTATAGATCCTGCAGATGATTGTGTGAAGGTGAATATTTGTCATTGTGAACACACTGAAACACCACAAAGAAATGGCATTGTCCTAACCACTAGACCACCACTGCCTAAAATTTGCATTATGATCTACGGATGTAAGTTTGGTGTATAAATGTATTATAAAAAACCCTAAACCCTGACCTAATGCAGTCAAAGACCAAAAACAGAGGCCAGTCTAGACAGACCCCACTATTTATTTTAAAGTCTCCCCTAATAAAGCCATTCCCTAAAGAAATAAGACATGGCTTATTCTAGATAGCTTAAAAAGCTTTGTTTCTACAGACTCTTAAACAGGTCTGTACCTGTCTACACAGAGCCTATAAACTAATATTGATGGTATTTATTGGATACTGTACCTCAAAAAATAGACATTAGCGTCCTTATAAAGCACACATGCAAAGATATGGATATTTAGATCACATCAGGCAAAATGAAGTACATTAAAAATTTCTGAGGTTGAACACCCTGACTGTGTTCTAGCCCTGCGTGAATATTAAGGTCTTTTTAGGTCTATTTAAGGTCTTTCGAAGCCCATATGTCTTGAAACAGCTCTTCTTATACCCCGATCAGCCACAACACTAATACCACCGGCATAATATTGACTAGGTCACTAATGCTGATGAAACACCTCTTACTGTGGTGCACTGTGTATTCTGACACCTTTCTATCAGAGTGCTTCAGCAGCTCTTCTGTGGGGTCAGACTAAACAGACTAGTGTTTACTCACCACATGAATCAATGAGCCTTGGGCCCCCATTACCTTGTCGCTGGTTTACCAGTTCTCCTTCTTTGGATCACATTTGTTAGGTACTAACCACCGCATACCAGAAACCCCCCACAAGAGCTATTTATGAGGAGTCTGCTGCTATTGGGAGGATGGACTCCCTTTCTGAATCTTGGTTCCTCCCGAGGTTTTTTATTACAGCTTTTACTTTTATTATATAATTTTTCCTTGCCTCTGTCACCTCTGGCTTGCTCATTAAGGGCTTGGACCCAGATTTTGTAAAACTGCTTTGTGACAATGTCAGTTGTAAAAAGCACTATAGAAATAAAATTGACATGACTATAGTTTTTGAGATACTCTGACCTAGTCATCTAGCCATCACAAGATCAGATGTTCAGATCAGATGCAGAACATCTTCACTTCCTATTTAATATCTTCCACCCCTTTACACCCTACACCCCACCCTCTGTAATCAGATCAATGTTATTTATTCACTTGCCAGTGGTTTTAATGTTGTGGTGTATAATCAGCAGAGGAATCATGTCACAAGTGTAGATTCTGCACTTCCAATCTCTACCAGACATCTTTAAGTAGAACAGGGGATATTACATTATGAAATTGTTGGGTGTGCAGTGTTGTTTTATATAAGCATTAACCATCCAGGGTTTTGTAATTTTTTGACATTATATGAAATAAATGGAAAATAGTCTGTGCAAACAGAAACCTGTCAATACAGAATGTATAGTGGCCATTTAGTAAAACTACAATAACGACTAGACAAATTGAGTTGAGACAAATATGAAGTGAGGAGGTCATACAGTAACATCTGAAATCACTTTTCTCCCCCAAGAAACTACGTCAGTGTGCATTTGTGTCATAACTTGTGGACCACAGATGGTGACGATACAAGCCTCATGCTGAAGAACTCAAAGGCCAAAGTACTTGAAAGACAAGGAAGTGCCATTTTACATATTAATATTTTATTTCAGCTCATACTGTGGAGAACAACTTAATGTGAGAATCTTGTGCTTACTGGTACAAGCTTACACACACCCAGACACGCATCCTTTCTCACTATGGTAGATCACATTTTACTGGGCTGCAACACTACCAGGTTTCCTCAGAATGAACAGTATGACTGAACATTTTTATCGATTGGGGTGGATTGATGAGTTTAGCATTTTTGACTCAAACTCACTCAGATCACAGCAATTTCAATGTTGTTGTTTTTTTTCAGAGATGCCCTTTCACTCCCAAAGCAAATGTTGCTGCTGAGGTTTTTGGAGAGGATGCCACTCTGGCTAGCAGTACACAGAGTGACTGGGGAGAGGGAGGGCCATCCTACTCACCCAGAGAGAACAAAGTCTACGGTGCTTACCCTGACGCCCAGCCATAAATGGCTGAGGCACCGCTGGTGGATCAAACTCACAACCTGCTACCACAATTCGTCTTTAAGTACAATTACAATCTTGAACTTGTATTTAACTGGTAAAAGTTTAAAGAAAAGGTTTAACATTTGCCAGGGTACATGGTATTTCCTTCTTTTAAGAAATAAGACTTCTAATCTTTCTTACATTCAGCTGTTCTCTGTAAGTATCCTGACTTCAAGAGCATGAGAGTTAATTCCAGTCTGATCGTGTAAAACTGGGTTAATTGAGACAGTAGGAGTTAACATGGCTGTGCTTGAGAAGCTTCGTGAAGCTTAAACAATTACCAAAAAATTTGTCTAACTAGAGACATGGCCCTGATCTTCAGCAGCCCTGTTTAAAACTCTGCATGTGTTAAAGAGGGAAATCTTGGCATGGTCTGCGATTCCCTGGATTCGTTAATAGGTGCCTTTCACTCTGGAAATGACAGAGAAGCCACACACGTCATTACACTCTCTCTTCTGCATCGTTGTCAGCTGTCGGCTGTCAGAAATGTCTATGCACCGTTAGTACTGAGCAGTGGGGCCCAAAAAAAAAGGTGGAAAAATGTAGAAGCTGTGGTTAAATACCCATAACATCATACAGAGCAGATCAGAGAATATCATAATGGAAATCAGGACCAGGTGGAAGTGTATATGATTCTCTGTGTAAAGAAATAACTAGTGTGAAAGTGATGAATAAACATAATGCTGTAAGCAAGAGTAACTTCTGTGTTTTGCTGATTGGTCAACAGATCGCAGCACATTCTCTCAGTGGTCCACCTGTGAAAAAAAACACTACACGTCAATTCCTCATTCTCAGAAATGGTTGCAAGTCCCGGCCTGGGCACTACCGAGGTACCCTTGCGCAAGGTACTGTCTCGCTATACTGCTCCCCGGGCGCTCTTGGTAGCTGCCCGCTGCTCCACGTGTGGATGTGTGATGGGTTAAATGCAGAGGTCACGTTTCGTCTTGGTGCTTGGGTGTGTTCACAATAACAAATAGTCACTTTCACTTCACTTCACAATTCATAGTAGGTATTGAATAATTTATAGTAGACACTGAATAATTCTAGGTAATTATAAAAAATAAATCATAGTAATTATAAAACAATTAATAGTAGATACTAAACAAATAAGGTTTAATAGATTAAAAACAACTGCAAAAATCTCCATGACAACTGCTTTCCCTTGTCCTACTTAGTCAGCAGCCTGTCATTAGCCTAGCAGGGTAACCCGTAGCTTCATCCAATTACAGCAGGTTATGGAAAAGAGAGAGTAGGCCTACCCCTCTCCCCACCGACACCCCTCCATCAATGAGAAGAAAGAGGGAGTGAAAATGACCCATGAGAGGCTGCAATATCCTCTCATCCTCCTCATCGCTCGTTCAGAGGGGGCCAGAGTGGAGGATCTCTCCAAGCGGCTCGGCTGAAATGAGGAGAGGTTATGAAGTAGCAGCCATTTTCATACAGGAGATAGAAAATAGTGCCTCTTCAGATGGTATCACGCGGCAAGTTATTAAATACAGCGTCCTTCACTCTCTCTCTCCCGCTCTGGGTCCCTCACTTTCCACACAAACCTGCCGATAAGTTTAGCCACCTTTTAAGGTGGGCAGAGAGTAATAGGAACCTTCTTTCCTCCACACCCCCTCCTCTCTCTTTCTTTCTTTCTCTCTCTCTCTCTCTCTTTCTCTCTCTCTCTCTCTCTCTCTCTCTAACCTAACTGAGGTAGCTAATAAAGGATATCCTGTGTTACTGATTCTGGAAGGTCAGTTTTAAAGGGCCCCACACCATGGAAATGGCTCACTTTAAAAGTTTGATTTATGTAAAAAAAATATGCTAAAATTACATATCCATTCACTCATATGGACATTAAGCTGGAAAAACATACAAAATAAGAACAATTTTTAAAATGCAATAAAAAAATAAGAATGTATGAATTATTAGCCCTCTATCACTGATAAAACTGATAAAAGTTCAAAGAAAAGATTTCCAAAGTTTTCAGAAATTAAATGCATTTTTGTAAATATAAACAAATTCAGAATTTGATGCCTGCAACACACTCAAAAAAAGTTGGGATGGAGGTGTGTTTACCACTGTTATGTCACCTGGTTCGTTTTATCTTTGATATTAAGACCTCAAAGTTCATTTTTACCCCAAAAAAGCTGAAATGTAGACTCATTTGGTGACAGCACACATTTCCATTGCCTTTTGAACCATCTGAGATGAGCTTGGGACCAAACAACTCAAGAAGTTTATTTGTCATACACACATAGTTATAGAAGTACAATGTGCAGTGACATGTACCCCTAGGAGTGTGCAATAACCTAAAATTATAAATGTTGTATAGATAAATAGAGCTTACACGCCATTTGCAATGCAAGGTAGCGGCTGGAGATTGTGTCAACATTGCAATCACCTTTACAATCTAGACGGGTGCAACTGAATGTAAGGCACGCCCTGATTGAGGAGCCTTATAATGAAAGTTTCTTTTTGTGTAACAGACAAGTTGCATTTGTTGATGCGATTGCATTTTTTGATTGACTGTGTTAAATGACAACAGTTTTCCTAAAGACTACCCAAGCCCATGTGGCTATATTTATTACAGCAGCATGACAGTTTCTCAAGCAGTGCCTTCTGAGGGCTTGAAGATCACACGCATTCAGCAGTGTTTTCCAGCGTTGTCCTACAGGGACTGAGATTTCTCCAGATTCCCTTAATCTTTCCACAATATTGTTCTGTAGATGATGAAAGACCTTAATTCTTTGTAATCTTTTGTTGAGAAATGCTCTTTTTAAACTGACTGACAATTCTGTCATGAAGTTAGGCCCAAACAGGTGAGCCACAACCCATCTTTGCTTGCAGAGACATACACACCACAGGAACAATACAAGACTTATAATCAAAATACTGCTCATTTACATAGATCAGTCTTAAAGGCAAAGTAACAATTAGCTTGTTAAGAGAGATTATAAAATGATAACATATATAAACGTTCCTCCATTCACAAACTGAAACAGCATCAGGAGTAAAAAAAATCAGTGATTAAGTGAGCTTGTTCAGAAAATAGTCATTGGTTTAATTATTTTTATAATCCATCTAGAATGGGGACCTTGTAACCAAGCATATGCTTGCCAAAGTCCTCTATGCCCACTCTGCACATGGGGTATTTATGCTCATCATTGAGTTGCCCACAGAAACCATATCGGCAAGCACAAGCACTTAGTCTTGACTTGGATTCAACACCTTTTTGGAATCAGTTAGTTTTGAATAGTCCTGGTCTTGGACCTGTCTTGGACTTCTATACCAGTAGCTTTCAACCCAGTTTATGGTCCTGCACATTTTAATGTCTTCCCTGCTCCCAACACAGCAAATCCAAATAATCAATTAACGACTCAGCTGTTCCTGAGCTGAAGTTGGTGTGTAAATACCAAAATTTGCAAGCCAGGGGTACTATAGGTCCAGGGGTGGGAACCACTGTTCGTGACTACAGGTCTATTTAACAGTTCTCTAGGGTGTTTATTCCTTTGCTGCTCAGCTATCTTCATTTTCAGCATTGTTTTATTGGCACCGAAGCCTTTAATTAATCAATTATTGGTGCTATAACTGACCTTTTATTGTGTATGCTGCTATAGCTACGATTTTTTCATGAGTGTCATGTAAATTGTATCCTGTTTATGTGATGCAGTTTATGTTTTATACACTAAAACCTTATGATAGCTGTAGGCCATGTTAAGTGATCAATAACAATGACCAAAGTGCTGGAACAGCAGCAGCCTGCTTGTAGACTATAAGCGCATCAGGTGGCTCACCTGCTAGCACAGTAAATACATTTTCAATGATGGCTTGCTGACACACGCTGGCGCTGATTAGCCCTTATCATCTGTTTCAACACAATAGATGGCTCCTTTTGCCATTTTCCATTCTCTCTAAATTCCTCTTGCTTTTAAATCTCTCTGTCTCTCTCTCTCTCTCTTTCTCTCTCTTTCTCTCTCTCTCTCTCCCTCTCTCTTTCTCTCTCTCTTTATTCTTTCCAGCCAGTGCCCATCTAATCCCATTAGCAACCCTCCGCTCAAGCAACCATCTCTCTTGATGTCAGGATTTCATCTCTTTTTTTGTCTTTTATCCCTTTCTTTCTGAAGCGCTGAATGACGATAATCAGGATTTTAGCTGCTGACGCTAAACGTCCCCTTGCCAGTGTTAACCATGATATGACCCCTAAGCATGACAAAATCCAGTGTTTGGTTCCACTGAGCATTCATTACATTGCAGTGACTTGGATTACAGATGCCCATAGCAGTGTTAGCCTCAATGACTGCCATCCACTTATGTTTCCAAGTCCACCGTGGTGTCTGAGGTGAGCAGATTTGTGTTGCAAGGATAACTCGGATATGAAGAGATACAATACTGTTATACAAAGCAATCTGTGGCAAACCAAGAATATTAGAGCTTACAGACTTTCAGTTCAGACCACAAATATGAAAACAAATAAAAAAAAACAAGGAAAAAACACACCCCTAGAGTAATGCTTATTTCTAGGGCCCTTTCAAGTTCTAGTAGTTTGCTTATACAATTAGCCTGATTGACTATCACCAGGGTTGCAACTGACCTGGGCTCTTGACTACAACATCCATCACTGGGATCTCTTGCTCCAGACCAGTTTAACAACCAGAGAGCACCTTCATGTTATTCATATGCTACCCACCCTCTAGCCAAAACAGGTGGTGTTGCTCCAAGCTTTAACTGATACCACCTTTTTAAACAGTGAGACTCTATTGTTTTTCATTGCTATCTTGTGTCGAACAGAGAGGAATGAGTTCCTCCCAAGTTTTCTTCCTCCACTTTTCCTTGCCTCTGTCACCACTGGTTTGCTCAGTAGGGGCTTCTGTAAAGCTGCTTTGTGACACCAGCTGTAAATATCTTTATAAATAAAATATAATTGAATTGTAAGAAATAGTGTAATTGCAAATGAGCCTTGTTTGATATTTAAGATTAAAGTTGGATGTATTAAGCATGTTAAAGGTGTTCCATCTCTACATATAAACATAAATTTGAGCTTGTGTGCTGCATTTCCAGAGTGATTCCATCAGAACCTAAAACCTCAAGAAGGCCCATAATAAAACCCCATCCACTGTAAATCAGAACATGATCTTCTTAATTATGTTGGTGGTTAATATGACATGGTAGGACTTCAGTCCAGCTCCTGATGGCCTGACCAATGAGAGAATTTACTTATCTCTATTTTTCCCCCTGTAACCTGAAGTGCATATTAGGCCAAAAAAATAACAGGTTTTGCTGAACACCATCATAAGTTAATATAAAAATATAATAATAGATTTTTGAATATAAGCATGGTATGACAGGGGCTGGTCCACTATCGTGACCTGTGTGCAATACTGTGCTATAAAAATAAACTCACTTTACAATTATATTGCAATGTTTTTAACATGCTACAAACACCAACTGATCAATGTATTGAAACACATAAAAGCATTTGAGACTTTATTATTGTAAATTCTTCTGCTCCTGGATATCCTTCAGTGGTTTTTAGACGAGGCCCCAACTCCCCATTCAAATTTTATTCTTTCTGCAGACATCAGAGGCGTCGCAATACCGATCACACACCAGTCTAACGGGCATTATCTATTATCACTGTCTCTGCTAGCTCTGCTGCAGCAGCAGTCCACAGGAGAAACAGCATGGGTTTCCCTTCATCTCCGTTTAAGTCGCTCCACTAAGCCCCTAAAATTAAAACCGTGAGCGAAGCCTCACTGCACGGTTTGCCTGTCAAATGGAATTACATTGTATGATGGGGTTTTACGCAGTTTGTGTGTGTGTGTGTGTGTGTGTGTGTGTGAAAATTTGTTTTGGGAAGGGTTGTAAATCGACAGCCTTGAGCTCTGATTAAACAAACCCTAGTACCCCTCCAGGTCTGCTCAGCCAAGCCTCTGCTTTAGGATGACAAGAAAAGAAGAACGGATACAGTACATAGAGATATTGTGGGAGTTTTTTGGGCACTGAGCAAACCATTAATACAACCAAGAAACTAGTTTTTCCACATTGCACTTGTTTAATGACAGACTCCACAGTGAATGGTTTGTTTTGAAAAGTGCTGGGTACAAAGGCAGGTTAAACATATTCACACCTTTTTTCAAGTGGGACATAATTTATATATCAAATGAAAATGGTTTTGAACAAGCAAACATTTCCCCCTACATTACCTGCAGATAAAGGAATAGAACTAGAAGGAAATGTAGATTTGTAAACATGTACTTAAAAAAGATATCAGACATAATATTTTTCTGTAAGTAAAAAATAAATACACCCTTTGCCTCAGAAACTAGTGTTGCCTCCTTTAACAGAAATAATTTCTGGATGGAAGTTTGCACAATTGCCCACCAGTCTGGCTGACATGGCTGACATGGCTTTGGGGAACTTTTGGACAATCTCATCAAAATTCCTTCATCTGAGTTCAAGATGTTTAATGATTCTCTTGCATGTGCTGCCCTTTTTAAAATCCCCCACAACATTTTAATGGGGTTAAAAACCCTCCTTTTTTCTATTTGCTAGTGTGCTTAGGTTCATTATCCTGTTAAAGGCTCCATCTCTGGTTCAAATGCAAGACAAATGACATCACATTAAGTACTTGTTGATATGATGCAGAATTTAAACCAACTGCAAACCATAACATTTCCATCACCATGTTTCAGAGATGGTAGGAGGTTGTCCTCTTGGTAAGGTATCTTTGGTCTACTCCACATGTGTACTGTCATTGTGGCATCTGTCTGGTCTGGTCTTCAAAATAGAAAATGTCTGGTCTGCAAAATGCCACTGTGTACCCTAGAAACATGTTGATCTTGTCAGAGACCAGTGGACAATTATGCAAAATGCCTATAATAAAAAGGCAATACTTGCTTCTGAGACAAGGATGTACTTACTTTCTCTGTAAAAGAATGTTAAATATTACTGACATGTATGGACTTTATTTTAAGCATAAAGCCTCTGTCCTGTAGAAAGCAAAGTGTCCAAATAAGGACCTCTGGGTCAAGGCCATTTTTTTCTGAATGGAAATAATGAATAACATTTCTAATATCACT
>JBBPDA010157321.1:4172-18877 GCA_037974385.1 Arnoldichthys spilopterus | reverse complement strand
TGTGCACGTGTGATGGGTTAAATGCAGAGGTTGCATTTCGTTGTGGTGCTTGAGTGTGTTCACAATGACAAATATAATCACTTTCACTTTAAATCACTTTCACAGACAATCTCACAATAAGCATTGGGGGCATTTGTGTTAGGGTCTAACATTGTTCGACTGGTGGTCCACAAGTACACCTGCAGGTAGGTGAGGGATATGGCAAAAAACATCCTACAATACATCATGGAATTTTCAAACTGCATATAATGTCACAAAGTTCATTTTTTGAGTTGAGCTGGAGAAAAAAGCAGCAGTATTGTAACAAGCCACAGTAAAACGATCTTTATTCAGTTTCACACAGAATCTAATTCAACAGGACTAACTATACTATGAAACATCCAGTTGTTCAGTGTTCTTTAAGCACTGATGACATTCACAATATCAAAGCTCAAAAAAGCATACAGTGACATTGAGACATTATTTATCATATCACAACAATATCATGGTGTCCAGCCCTACAAGCCCAGAACATATGATACTGTACAAAGGTATTAGGAAGCACAGAGGTTTTTATTAAAAAGGCTGTTTATCAGGGCAGCAAGCATTTCTACAGTAATAAATAATGAATGTAAATAAGATTAACACAATAAGTAATGATATTCTGTATGTTACAGTGTTGTTCCTCAATGAAGTCAAGTGCAACGCTGAGGAAACTGAGGAAAAATCTGGATCCAAACTTTGCTCTTCATACAACCACATAAGATATCAAACATTTTTCTCAAAACCAAAAATTATTTTTCTGTTTTTACCTATTTAATGTAAAGTTACATATTTTTAATGCTAATGTGGTATTTTAATAAGCAAAAACACACTGAACAAATTATTTTAAGCAATTAAAGACATTTGCATTTGCTACTGGTTCATCTTACTGGTCACAAACCATTTTTTATTAAATTAACCATTCATAAAAAAGAACAAAAATACATGAAGCTATATATAAATCTAATTATGAAGTTGTTTTTTCCCTGAAAAATGACATTTCCCTTTATGTATAATTTCTAGGAGAGCCTATGAGAGACGAAAGCTTTAGCGTTAACTAGACAGCTGGGACGTTGACTTTGTTAACTGGTAGATAATATTACTAATAACAGCAACACATCCTTCGCTCAGCCACAATAGACTTTTATTCTACACAACAGCTTTACTACATAGGTACTCGATAAAAAATATTCGTAATAAATATTAGCAACATAAGATCAAACAAACACTATATTCATCGATTCTAACAAAAAATGGCTGGATTCTATTGAAAAAATGCCTGTGGAAAATCACTACCATCCCGCAAAATACAGGTGTCACATAACATATTATAGGCTAGTCAAGAAATGAATTCATTGTGAGGGAGGCTATTGCTCCCTCTGGTGGCCAAAGCTGCTCTGCATCGCCGGAATATTAATCGGTCTTGGCCACGCCCCTCCCAGGTGCAATCTATAGGGGATCCTCAGGGCTATGTCTTAAGCGGAGGAACACAGGTCATTGCGATGATTTTCTATCTATAGTCTGTGGCTTTTCGGCATTCCTGACCTTTTGTCCGTTTACCGTTTTTGATCTAGTTTATCTCGAATAATCCTGGTTTCGACCTTACCCTGTGTTTATGTTCTGGATTCTTGCCTGGACCCGTTTGCGTTAGTGACCCTACCCGGAATTATTCGTATTTTTGTCCTTTGTCATTAAAGAACTTTTTTTACTTGCACTTGCGTCCTAACTGTTCACGTAATTCGTCACATTAATAATAAAATGTCATTTGCCCACCACACAAAAAATATAGCTATACTAAAACCTTCACCTACGCAATACTGAATTTCTCCTTCCACATTACATTCATTTTACTCTGATGTTCCCTCAGGAATAATGTAACTGTCCTAGAATTATTTTCTTCTCCTAGCACAAAACAATGCTGTGTTGCTACTGTTTGCTAAAGGAGTCTTTATAAGGACTTGTCCACTGCTGCCATATGATCCAGCTGCTAAATGTAGCACAGATGGCTGATAAACTTGTTGTAAATGAGTGTTAAAAGCAGCTCCAGCAAACTGGATCTTTCTTTGTGAAGGCTAGCAATCAATATTGGCTCAGTCTAACACCATCACACCCAGCGCTCATTCTGATAAGATCCTGGGGCAGAAGGAGTGGTAGGATGACCTCAGTGATTAACCTCAGCAAAGATGGCTACTGTGGAGGTCAACAACACTTAGGCCTGGCTGTATCTCAGTCCTGGAAACAGGAGTACAGCAAGAGAAAGGCAAGAAAGCTGAAAAGGAGGATATATGCACAGATAGGTAAACTACAGGCTCCAGAGAATAAGATCAAGCCCAACTGAAGAGGAAGTGAGGGAGACAGTGGGGAGATGGTGAGGAAACACCCTGGTGCTTCAGCTATGCGGCTTCATAGTGCAGCAAAATGACAATGGCATGTAATGAAGCAGAGAGACTAAAATGCCAGCAACAACATGGAGTTATGCATATATAGCTTTCGCTATAGCTTCATATCTATATGTTATTAATACCTGTACTGCCTTGTAATGCCAGTAATAGAACAGCAAGAGCTAGAATGCAATGCAGTGTTTACAGCTAAGCCTTCCCAAGTAAACAGTGGGAGAACAGTTTATTTTCACAGTCAAACTGAAAGCTTCATTCACAAATTCATCAGTAATCACTACTGCAGTCAGGCAAATAAAATAGACTTCCATTGTATTCTGCTGCCTACTTTGTGGATGCAAAAACATTATTAATAATTTTTTGTTTCATATTGTAAGGTCTACGCCCCTTTGTTTTTGTGTCTGTCTGCTCCACGTGTGTTGCCCTTGTGTTTCTTTGGCCCCGCCTTTCACCTGTTTCTTGTTACCTGTGTCAGCTGTTCTGTGTTTAGTCTGAGTATTTATACCCCTTGTCTGGTTCATTGTGTTTGTTGGTCAAACCGTCTTTACCGTCTGTAGTGTCATTCCTAGTTTGTTTGAAGAGAGCCGTGTTGTTTATGTTCAGTGTTCAACGTCGTGCTTTGTTTTTGTTTGTTTATTTTCACGTTAAAATAAATCGTTATTTCACCCGAAAAGCTGCGCTTACTTCCTGAATTACCCCAGAATCGTGACACATATATTTGTATGTATTTGGAGTGGGACATTCGTCTGGTTCAAACAACCTGAATTGTGTTAAATGAATGAACTGCATTTTTCATCAATTTACCAGAAATGTTACTTATAGCCCTTTATCTTGTTCCAATAACCCACTTATGGAGCAAATTCTGCTTGTGAAAACCCAAATATTTTAGGGTGTGCCCCTCTCCCCCCTTTAAACCTGGACTTAAGCTCCATTGTGGCTCTCTTTAAATTTTGATAGCTACTTCTAAAAGGAAAGATGTTTCTATTTTACTTTTGTTCCTGGGTACAAAGTGTGTTTTTTCCAATCTCTTATGTCTACAATACGAAAACGTCTGTGCTTCTGTGTTTAGAATAATGACATTTTGAAATGTATCTGTTTTCAAGAACATTCTCCATTCACTTTAAATGCTAAGGTGACATCCAGAACTTTCTGGAACTGTGAGAACTGTCCAGAAGTTTGGCTTGTTTCGCCACCATAAATGCAAAACGTTTGTGGACTGTGGTCATAAAAGCAAACTTTGTGATGAATATAGTGGATTTTACATAGGCTTTAGACATACGCAGAATTATAACACATAACAACTGTGCAACAATGTGTTGTTACAACTCATGAGTCTAATATATGAATAACTTCTCTGTACCAAATGAATTATGAAAGTGAAAGTGACTCTGTCATTGTGAACGCACTCAAGCACCACAACGAAATGTGGCCCCTGCATTTAACCCATCACACGTGGAGCAGCGGGGAGCTACCAACAGGGGAGCTGTGTAGTGGGACGGTACCTTGCTCAAGGGTACCTCAGTAGTGCCCGGGCCGGGACTCGGGCCTAACCACTAGGCCTCCACTGCCCACTGAAAAAATAAGAATCGCTTCACGATCTTACGTGTCAAAGGTGAAGACTATGTTCAGGAAAGTTCAGGAAGATGCCAACATCATGCTGATGCCATGAGAACCCAGGCTATGAAACAATTTAGAAAAAAAGCACATTATGAAGTGATGCCACTTTCATGTATTCAACAATTTCCTATATTATGAACATGAGTAAACTCTATGAATCCTGCGAGTAACTGAAAGGGTCGTTTTTACATTTTCCACATATTTTAGTAAAGGAGAATTTGCAAAAAAGTCACGTAAAAATGGATTTGCTGTTTTCGGCAAGTGTGGCTCAGTGAAGAAAAAAAAAAGATGAAAATGTAGGTTATAAGCCCTTTAATGCGTTTTCCTTTGCCTTTTTGCTGTACATCTTAATTAACCTATTGTGCTACAACGTCAATATTTTTCCCCTATTTTAATCAGCTCTCCTTCTCTTTTTTATGACGACTCGTAACCGAACAGCCTGTTCAAATGGGGCATGGAGAACTGAAACCGAGATCTCAGTCTGGAGGCTATTTAAATATCTGAGATTAGTGTCATTTCACGACCAGATTTCATTTGAAGTGCCTGGGATAAAAAGGAGAAAGTGAAACAGATTTTCTTTACCAATCATGTATTTTTAAAAATATTATATAAAGGAACAACTTGGTCCTTCAATATTTTTCATTTTTGTAGTTTATTCTATGTTCATTTATAATTTATAATATACTTATTTATTTATTTACTTTATAAATAAAGAACACATTTTATAAAATCTATTTATTAATAACTTGTCTTTGCACCGTCACACTTACATGATGAGTGGACACACAGAGACTAAGAACAAAGTCTTGTTTACACTCGTGTACACTGGAAGATGCAGGTCTGATCTAGAGGCAGAATTTCAGCCTGTTCCTCCTCATTCGTCCCCATCTGCAACTCAACTTCACTTAGGCCACTCACTCATTCGCAGGATTTTGCTATTTGCCTGAGTCTCCCCACTCCTGCCTCCTCTGGGCTGAGTAACCCCCAGCTCTCATGGAGGACACTGATAATAAGCCCTGTGTCGTAAGATACTGAGTGTGTGTGTGTGTGTGGGTTGGGGGTTACGGTGAGTCCTTTGGAATTGCAGGACTTTACTCTAAGCTAAAGAAGCAACATTTCTCACTTAAAATATAAATAAATAAATAAATAAATATATATAAATACATTTTTTAAAAAGGGGGCGGTAGTTGGGTAACTGTAGTTGCCCCTGTGACCTGAAGGTTGCTGGTTCAAATCCCAGACCGGTACATGTACCACTGAAGTGCCTGTGAGCAAAGTACTGTCCCTAGCGCTGCTCCCTAGGCGCTGCCCACATCAGCTGCGTTAAATACAGTACAGAGGTCACGTTTCATTGTGGTGCACTGTGTGCTCTGCTGTGGTGTGTTCACAGTGACAAATAATCACCCACACACTCATTTGATAAAAAAAAAAAAAAAGACTTTGCTAATTTAACGCTAACGCTTTTTTTTAACATTCTGCTGGAAATTCTCTCATGGTAACTCTTAGTTTTATCAGATGAGCTTCAGAATTGTTATTTATGAGAGATTGGATGAAACAGTCTCTACAGAATAAAGTGTGTTATTCCTCCAAATTCTCAGACGGCCTGGACTGAAACGCCATAGCCTAGATGCAGGTCAGCGTTACATTACAGGCGTAACAGTCAAGAACAGGAATACAGCAGCTGTGTTTATACGCCTGATTTGTTAACCCAAAAGCACATCTTGTCAATCATTACTTAAATGATAGCACATCCTGGAGCAAAACTAATTCAGTTCCAGTAGCGCTTTACTCGTACTGGCTTTCAGCTGTAACGGCAAAAACAGGATACGTCAACTTAACACCATGACATCTGTGTACACATGCAATCGTGCAGATTATCAGTGACCTCACCACTGTGTTTGCCTCTTCCTGAAGTGGTTTTCACTAAAAGTGGGCTGAGTATAATAAATGTGACTGATGAGGCAGTAGAACAAAGGAAGAAGACTTTTCTGTTTATTTCAAGGACTTTTATAATTAAGATGATTATTCAAATGTCAAAAATTTAGCTTAGGACATCTCAGCCCTGTCATATAGCTCCCATTTCCCTATGGCCTGTGTGTGTGTGTGTATGTGTGTGTGTGTGTGTGTGTGTGTGTGTGTACTGTGACTCACCTGTAGGCAGTGACACACACTACAGAGTGACCTTACCATATACACAGACGGTGCAAAAAAAAAAAAAAAAAAAAGGAACTCCGCCAAAAGGGTCCACGTGTCTAAGAGTCTCAGAGTCGCAGAGTTTCAGAGTAAGCGTGGTAACCCCAGATCAGTTCAGTCTCCTTATGCAACATATCATCATTAGTATGTGATGTGTAATGAACACTTAACGCTCACATGTGTCCAAGACCTTTTACTGAAGCACAAGGGGCCAGAGCATGTTTCATCAGGTGTGTGTGTGTGTGTGTGTGTGTGTGTGTGTGTGTGTGTGTGTTTTGTTTGTCTGTATTAACGGTCATTAAAGCATAGAACTGGACAGTGAAGCACTAGCTGTGCTAAAGCAGCAAAACTGTATAATACCACACACACACACACACACACACACACACTTTAATACACTTTAAACACACATAGGTGTGCACACTCAGGCAATACGTACATTAGACACACACATGCGCTCACTCACTGTACATAAATTTACAGTCCCTTTTCTAAGTTGGAGAAAGTAAATGTGAGTAAAATGTAAATAAACGGATGTAAATCCACAGTTCATTGAAAATAGAACAAAGATTAAATATCAGATCAAAAAATAAGAAATTACAGAAAATATATGTACGTCACACATTAATTATTATTGCAAAAAACTCTGAACTGTTGTCCCATTCCTGCCTAATATAGGACTGCAGCTCCAACAGTTTGGGATCCCCTTTGTTGTATTTTTCATTTTATGATCCACCAAATGTTTTCAACGGCTTCTACTCTGGAGCCACACTCTTGTAATATGTGTAGAATGCAGTTTGGCTGAAATAAGCAAGGCCTTGCCTGAAAACAACATCTGGATTGCAGCATGTGCTGATCCAAAACCCGTGTACTGTATATTGTTCGGCATTAATGCACCCCCATACCACTCACGCGCTGACTTCTGATTGGTGTGCTGATAACAAGAAGGATGGTCCCCTCTCGTTTTTTTAGCCTGAAAGATGCAGTATCAGTTTCTAGTAGGAATTATAAATATGATTCCCCAGACCACAGGAACATTTTTCACCTCATCTCAGTCCGGCTTAAATGGACAATGGCTTTTGGAAGTGTTCCTGAGCTCATGCAGCTGTTTCTACTGCAGAATCTCATCTATTTTTAACTTCAGTGCAGCCTAAGGCCCCGAAGATCAATAAGGGTTTTTGGCCTTGTCCTTTCGCATACAGAGATTTCTCAAATCATGTAATGATTTTGTGTACAGTAGATGACAAAATCCTCTAATTCTTTTAGTTTTGCTCTGAGGAAAGTTATTCTCAAACTTCTGCACTATTCACCTGTGCAGGCCTTTATAGAGTGGTGAACCCACTTCCCCATGGTTACTGAGAAGAGACTCCGCTACCCTCTGATGCTCTTTTTTTTTACATCCAATCATAAATCAGTTTAACATATGTTGTCCTTGTTCGATTTTCAATGAAATATGGGTTTGAGATTTTCATTCTCAAATGTTTTCCCATTCTTTTTTTGTAAACAGGCTTGTACATCAGACACACATGCAGAAAACACTCACACGTCCACTTACATACACTTAACTATACCTAAACATTTACACACGCACATTTAAAGACCCCAGTGGGGCTGATGGTGCATGGGGGAGAAAAGAAACATGCATTCAACCACACACACAGTGGGATAAAGTGCACACGGTGAGCAACCGTGACGCCACAGTGTGAAAAAGAACGACTCTATACTTTCCACTTCTCTCTTCTCTATTTATAGCCGCTCAAACACAGTGAAGCAAGCAGAGAGAGAAACCAACCTCTCTCTTTCTCCCTCTCTCTCACCTTGAACAAGGAATGTGGGGCATCTGAAGATGTGTAAGGGCTGTCCAGGGGTGTGTACGGACACTCCAGATCCAGGTCCAGCTCATGTTCAAACGCATCCTCATCCTCCAGAACTTTGTCCAACAAGCACAGCACCTCCTCTTCTTCGTCCTCCATGCTGTTGCCTTATCCCACGCTCTCGCGCTCTCTCGGTTTTCTGACTTACTTCCCTCGCTTCACCCCAACACGAGGGTGTTCGCTTCCATCAGGCTCCTCTTTCGGTCTTCTAGCTCCGACTGGAGAAGTGTAGGAACTGCTCCTTTTCCTTCTCTTCCCCTTTACTTCCCTCTTTATGCCTCTCTTTATTTCTCTTCTCCGTCTGCGCTCTGTTTGTCCAAGAAGCAACAGGTCTCTTTAAGTTCTTGTGCAAAGGGCTCTCTCAGAAGCAGTAGTACTCTCTTCCTCTCGAGTGCACGCGAACAAGGACACACACACACACACACACACACACAGCCACGAGCATGCACACACAGTCAGATCCACTTTGGCTGGACTGACCAACCAACTACACACTCACGGCAGCGGTGTTAGACACTCTGGCTCCTCCCCCTCCCTGTTCAGTCGTCTTCCTGGTGTGTGTGTGTGTGTGTGTGTGTGTGTGTGTCTGACACTCGGTCTCTCACTTTCTCAAACTTAAAGGAAGAGTTTGGTCTTAAATGCTAAAGTTGATAAGGCTGAACAGAATGTTAACAGCCATAAATTAACATTAAGCAAACACCAACATGCTAATAGGTGGATGTTAGCTTCCAGTCATTGCTAGTTTTGTTAGCATTTTTGGTTTAGCAACTTCTTTAGAAGGTCTATGGTTCAGTTAAGTCACTGTTAATGCTAATACACACTCATCTATATGAGCATTTTTAAACATAATTATTATTTATTTTCACAATTATTACTATAAACTTATGGTAACTGCATTATCTACCAAATTGGAAAACCACTAACAGGTGAAGTGAATATCACAGATTATCTCATTACAGTGGCACCGGTCAAGGGTTGTGATGTATTAAGCAGCAAGTGAAAAGTCAGTTCTTAAAGTTGATGTGCTGAAAGCAGGAAAAATGGGTGAGTGTGAGGATCTGAGCCGCTTTGACAAGGGCCTTATTGTGATGAGTCAGAGCATCTCAGGTCTTGTGGAGTGTTCCAGGTCTGCAGGAGTTAGCACCTACCAAAAGTGATTCGAGGCTCTATCCACATGGACGTCCCAAACGAGCGTTTGTCTGATGTTTGTGGCATCAGGTGAGCGCGGATCGAATGGCGACCATTTTTCTGCTCAATGGAGCAAATCAGAACGCCTACACAGGCTTTCGGGACCTGCACTCGGTTGACTGTGTATTCGGATGGCGTAAAAAAAAATACATAGCATGCTTTGTAGTGACTCGTTTGGGTTTGTTAGGATTTTTCTCTGATGCTAAAAAAAAAAAAAAAAAACAAGCCATGGACAACCAAAATACTCCAAAGTGCAGCTCTCAACTGATTTGAACCAGAGCAAAAATAGGTGTGAAAAAACCTAAAACTGTGTCTGGTGTGTGGTTTTACAAGCAGGTCACCCTCATTTTCTGTCATGGCCTGCCCTTATACCAGGCCATAACACTGGCGATGACGGAAAGGTGTTAGAACTCAGCTGTGCATGGGGCTGAGAAGCCAAAGACGGACTACAATAAGCATGTGAGCATAAGAACTGGACAATGGAGCACTGGATGAAGGGGATCTGGGCAAGCTGGCAGAGGCAGTGTGATGCTTTGGGCAATGTTCTGCTGGTAAACCTTGGCTCCTGATATAAATGTGAATGTTATTTTGACACCGCCTACTAAACATTTCTACAGACCAAGCACACTCCTTCATGGCAACTGTATTCCCTAATGTCAGTGGCCTCTCTCAGCTGGATAACGTGCCCTGCACATCGACAAAGAGTCTCAAATCAAATCAGCAACTGTATGACGGATAAAACAGGGTCATCTATGGAGGCCCCGTCTCGCTACTTACTGCGAGGATAAATCTGCAGCTAACATCTTTGTGCCGGGTACCTCAGCACACCATCAAATTTGTATAACGAAACATGCAGCTGGTCACTGTTCAAGTGCTGATAATATTATGCAAGATATGTTTAGAAAAACACATGGAACAACAGCTGTTACCATAACAATACAATACTGCCATATTACTCAAACTGTTGTTTACACTCGTACTTTCACATTCATCATTTCTCCCCTGATATGAAACATCTACCCCAATCTAAGACACAATGGGTTTTATATTACAAACAAACAAGCAGTTGCTCTCTTTATTATTATGCTTATCCTTCTTGTAGCAACAGTGCAGCCAAAAGCCCTTCCACTAAGTAAAATAGACACTTCCGGATAAAGTATAGTGTCACATTACATAAATGCAAAACATGAGGTGATTTTACAGTACTTGGGAGTCAAGCACATCTTAGCTCATTTAGATTCGCTCAACTACCCTAATGTGAGTGAGTGAGTGAGTGGTTGCTTGTCATTGTGAACACACCACAGCACAGCACACAGTGTGCCACAACGAAATGTGAACCCTTCATTTAACCCATCCATGCAGGAGCAGTGGACCGCTAACATGGGCAACGCCTGGAGAGCAGTGCTTAGAGACTGTACCTTGCTCATGGGTACCTCAGTGGTACTTGCACCAGTCTGGGATTTAAACCAGTGACCTTCAGATCACAATACTTGAAGTGACTTTATAGTCTACAAACCCAGCATACAGACGCATGTGATTCTATGACATAAGACATTCAATATTTTTTTTTTAAATGGACTAGGATAGTCTGGCTGCTTGAACACGTCACATTCTGTTTGGAAAATAGAAGTTAACTGGCAAGGCAACAACTCGGGAGTATGATTTAGTCAAAAGACCTCTTGATCACTCTTCACAAGCACACAAAGAACTCTGTGTGTGTGCACTGTGGCACTCAGTGCTTCCATTGTACCCTTGAGCAAAGCCTTTAAACCCAACCTACTGCAGGGCGGCTACATCAGGGAACCCCAGACACACATGCACACACTTCCCCTGCAGCTTGTTCGTAAGGTTCCCACTGAAAATTCCAGTGTGCTTTCCCTAGTAAAACAAAAACGGGGGAGTTTTAAAAGCCACGTATCCCATTTGATTACACGTTTTACCCTGAGGTCCATGTACGACACGTTGATGATGTTTTAGGGTCTTAAAAAAAGTTGTTATTCATTTTTATGCGACTGTTCCCAGCCCTGTTTTAACCTCTCAATTAAACAGCCACTTTTTATTACCCATGCCTTTGAAAGAGCTCTGTTCTGATTGGCTAACTTGTACGTGCCTCATTAAAGAGCAGTCTCAGACGTTATAACTGTGCTCATAACATGAAGGGGCGGAGCCAAACGGCAGCTCAACATGTGTATGAATGTTATTTCCAGCCTCTCTTTATCATTTACACTTTTATTACTGTGCCTTTAATATTCTTACATGAGCTCTGCTTTGATTGGCTGCCCTGTATTGTACCATGTTAAAAAGCAGTCAAACAAGGCATTCAGAACTGACAGTTTTTGCAATTTACTGTTCATGTGGACAAGAACGAAAGATACGCTGTCGAACACAGTACACCCAGCTTTTTTTTGGAGCAATGAAAATACAGTTACTCATGACACGAGCCCTTTAAAGGTGCACGCCTTGTATATTGACTGGACTCCCAAAGACCCTTCTTTTCCTGTTAACACACTCTTACAAATGCTCACACCCCTCTGTAGGAGAGCAGCATTTGGGAATATCCTGTCCTGAGAAGTCGGAGTAAACTACACTGTAAACTGTTGTTTAGCAGACGTCCGGTTTCTTTGGTGCTTCCTGAGTGAAATGAAGTGTCCAGATTGGGTAAAGGAGAAATAACATAAACTAAACCAAAAGCCACAATACACTGCTCAGTGCTGATTCCGCTTTTTAACACTGACATGGCTCGATGGGATTTCCTAAACAGGGCTCAATAATCAGCCATTAAGTCAGGCGATTCTATTGACTAACATTTCATAACACCAGGCTAGGGGTTTCCCAAACAGGCTGCTAAGTATGGCAGCATTTCTGTTGATTTATGCTGTATATCTAGATACTGGAGCCCAGTTTCTACTGCATCACACACTGATAGAAACATGCATTTAACAAGTTAGGGTGATCATAATACAAATAATGGACATTTTACCCTCAAAGGTAAAACACAGTTCTTAAAGTCCAGTTGTTCAACTTGGTTAAATGTTTTTTTTTCGATTCACAACCTTAAAAAAAAAACATATAAAAAAAAAATAATAGCTATATTGGAATATGACTGTGTTCTCTAACCCAAAGGACCTAAAACACAACCTTGAGAGGAAATACTACAGGGTCAAATCAGTATCTCGTTCTGGTACTTCCAAATGTGTTGCCTTGGCATGCATGTCGCTTATTTGCACATAATGTTCTGTTGTGGTTTGTTCACGTAATCATAATTTGCATGTATTTCTGACTGAGGGGTGGACATCATCACATCTCTGCTCCTGATTAGATGATTTGGATGTACTGTAGCAGAGAGAGAATTAAAAAAGGCCTAAATATGCACTTCCACGTGTTCACCACTAGATGGCAATGAATGCATTTGTGCTTTCTAGCCTGACTGGACTTTGCCATCCAACTGCTTAGCTTGTCCCACTAATCTGAAGACATTAAAAATCACACGGTAAATATAACGGCTGGCAAAGTTGAAAAAGCTCTATGTTATATTAGCCCATACGTTGCATAAAGTGTATTATATAGACTCTACCAATGTGAATCCATTCGTGGGGGCGGGTGTGCCGGTGTTGAAGTCTATCATAGCACTCAAAGGGCGACAGGCAGAGAAATACCCAGGACAGGTCAACGTGAATTCCTATATTGCAAAGACTAGGTCTGCTAGCTATAACCTTACTGGAATGAGCCTTAAACTAAAATGCTAAAATGTTTCCTCTCTCATCATCATGGTGTGCAGTGCAGCCTGGACTGATACTTTCAGTGTGAAAAGTGGAGGAGAAGTGGTCGTACACATTCTTGCTCTTGTGGGCTTAGTAACACACACACACACACACACACACACACACACACACACACACACACACACACACACACACACACACACACACACAAACACAGCCAGGGAAGGGTCAGGGTGAGACAGACAGATAAAAAGACAAACAGAGACAGACAGACAGACAGAGAGAAAGAGAGAGTTAGATAGAGACAAAAAGAGAAAGTGAGCGAGTGAGAGAGAGAGAGAGAGAGAGAGAGAGAGGGACAGACAAACATGGAGAGGTGGTGGCTTGACATTTACATCAAAAGCACAGTCAGGAGAAAAAATAATATCTGTGCGCGCACACACACAACTGACCAACTCCCACTCACTCACCCACCCACATGTGTACGCACACGCGAGCATGAACACGCGGGCGCGCTCTCACACTCTCTCCGGAAATGTAAGCCTCTGTGGCTGGATACAGTCAAGAGGAAGCAAAAGACACTAAATCCCACAATCAGTTTCTCATTTACCACAAAAACTCCAATCCCATCGCCCATCTCAAATTCTCGCTCACTTGATCTCTGCTCCTAACAAAAATATTCACCACCGCTTCTTACATAAGACTCTAGATAAAATACTATTATGCAATGCTGGAAAAGAACACAAAACAAAATTCTCCATCATAGTCGGACTGACAGATCCACTGATAACTACATACACATCATTACAGTCAAACTAACTGATCATCGCCACCGTAAGCTTAATGCAGGCTACATTTACACTGTGTAAAACATAAGGGATTCTTCCAAATGAGGTCAGCAATATTTTTACCATTATATGACACAAACATTCTTCACATTATTATGGTGATATGCTGCCTTCAGCACTCACACATTCATTCTTACCCCGGCCAGCAGGCCTTCAGGTGGTGTAGGAGAAACAGCTTCACCGTCGGGCCTGACACACAGCTGTGGGGACATGGTGGGCGACTCGTCAATGAAGGGCATCGTCTCTGAGCCATCCTGAGATTTCCTGTCCTCCGCACCATCACCCTCATAACCATCTGTGTTATAGTTAAAGTCTGCAGGTAAACAAAGGAGGAGAGAAAGAGATGTTCCATTAAGAAAACTAAAGATGGCTGATACGGCAAAAATATATCATCACATTCATTCAAAATATTTACTATACACAAAATATAGAAGACGATGCCTGTTTAAGAGTGAATGAGCTACAAATGTATATGATGATATTATTTATAAACCTGAATACAGTTAAAGAAAAACAACTGACAATATAGTTTCCATATTGTACGTCAAAATAGTTGTAGTAATAATAGCAGCAGACATAACAGTAGTAGTAGTAGCAGTAACAGTGGTGATAGTAGTAATAGCGATAGTAGTATTAGTAGCAGTAAAAGTAGTAGTAATAGAAGTAACAGTAGGAACAGTGGTAGTACTAGTAACAGTGGTAGTAGTAACAATAGTAACAGTGTTAGTAGTAGTAGTAAAAACAGTAGCAGTCCTACTGTAGTAGTAACAGTAGTAGTAGCAGTAACAGTGGTGATAGTAGTAATAGCGATAGTAGTATTAGTAGCAGTAAAAGTAGTAGTAATAG
>JBBPDA010157301.1:0-18881 GCA_037974385.1 Arnoldichthys spilopterus | reverse complement strand
TTGCACATTCTAGTAGTGAAGGCCCGAATGCTTCGGTACCTTCTTCCAGACGGCAGGAGGGTGAACAGTTTGTGTGAACTGTTTGTGTTCCACCTATCTTATAGAGCCTTTATAGATGTGTATAAAGTGTAGCCCACTATTGTTTAGCCCCCCTTCTACCCTTGTCAGGGCCGCTGATGACCAGATGTTCGACACATGTCAGTGTCACTTCATGGTGGTCCCCCACCCAAAAATATCCAGCCAATAGTGACTCTGTGGTCATAACTGAGCACCGATAAAGAGCTAGGGGGTTAATAACCCAAACGGGGCATCAACAGTTTGCCTACAATTGGCTCATTTCCCTCCTGCTTAAGACAAAACTGTCACTATTGTGTAGCATCAAACTTGGCTAATAAAAGTGGGAATTCCCACAGAGGCGACAAAACAATACTTTCACGATATAATAGGCCATGATATGATATTGTGAATCTATGTTACAAAATCAGACAACACATAATGTACAGGAGTATCTGCAGCCATTTTGGTGACTCTGACTTTATTTCCAATTTCCATTGTGATGCAAGCGAAGAACGAAATCTTGCACCATCTTGTGGACTTCAGATGCACTGTTGTCAGAGTAGACATATGTTCAAAAATAAAAGGCATTAAATATTAAATACATATTTATATTATAAAACAATATTACATAAATAAATATCAATATTTGGTGCTGTTGTATGTGGTCTTTTTGCATGTCGAATTACCCTTTTAATCAATAGTAGATGGTTGTTGTCAATGTTACATGTCAAAACCCGCCAATCTCTCAACAGACATGCAGTCCAGTGTTTTCTGTACATTGATTTATTTGGGGCTACCTGCCTAAATATCAGTGTTGACTGCCACAGTATTAGCATTGACAGAACTGACCGCTGGGTTGTCAGGGTTAAAGGTTAGTGGATAAAGCACATGATGTCCCCACAACCATTGGGATACAACTGGGTTGTCGAGGTTTGCCATGTTGCACAAAGCTGCTAGTCAATATCGACGGCTCGTGCAAGTGGAAAACCCTTGATAATTGTTAGGAGACAGCTGGGTCGTTGAAGTTAGCATGTTGTCGTAATTAAGTACATAGTGGCTAGCACCTGGTCAGTATCAGTTGCTTGCCACCCCCACCCCCTTGGACAGCTATCATCACAAATAGAATGTAATTCAGTGGGAAACACTGCAACCTCTACCCTAAAGTAGCTCAGCTCCCAATGTGCAATGTATGTGTGTATGTTTTCTCTTTCTCGACTTATTTCTTTTCTGAGAGTGATGTCAGCACAGGTCATGTCCTTTCAAAAAAAAATTCTATACAACCTGTGCCCTGTTCAGCCTGGGGGAGACATTTTTACTGTGCTAAAGGTCTAGAATTTCTGGATGTGTAAGTCCTATCTCATGACTTTCTTTTGGTCAAGCTTTTTTTTTTTTTTTTTTTTCGCCGAATAAATGCCTAAAGCGCTGCCAGACTGTCCTGTTGCAGGGCTTTTCAGTATGCACAGAGAGGTTGAGAGAGAGAGAGAGAGAGAATATTCACAGGGAACAATTTGGCGAGAGAGAAATGGGGAGAAAGACAGAGAGAGTGTGTAGCATGTAACGGAAAAAAGGGAAAACAACAAGCTTATCCTTCAGCATCAGCTGTGTGTGGGTGTCCATGACTAAGTACAGCTGGCTCTGACTCCACACACACACACACACACACACACACACACACACATTAGCCAGCTAATTAAGGGGTACTCGCCTGGAGACATGAAAGGAGACATGGCAATTTAAATACAAACACTTTGGGGACCAGGCCGAAAAAATGCTAGGCTAATAGTAAAGAAATGCTATCAGAACATTGTCAGTATCTTGGGGGGGGACATATGCCAATGGTCTATAAACATTAAAGATAACCATATTGCTAATGATGCCAGTAGAGAATGAAAGCTTTTAGAGCCTGACTGCCATTGTGAAGGAGCTCAAAGACGCCTGAGCCATGGAGCAAGAGGTTCATATAGGTGATTCCAAAGAGGATCTCCTGTTGCACAAAAAGTGAATTCTGGCTATGATGAAAAAGTGCGTGAACAGACAGTGCACAATAGTCAGAGCTGCTTCAGCAGCATGAGGGGGGCCTCCTTGCTGGTCTTCCTCTGAAGGCCACAAGACCTTTACAGCTAATACAGCTAATGCAGCAGCTCACCTGGTCTTTAACACACTCAAATTCTCTGCTGAGAACCCTTCACTGGCTTCCTGTGGCTGCCCGCATCAAATTCAAAACACTGATGCTGGCCTACTAGGCCAAAAATGGTCCAGCTCCTCTTTACCTATCTGCATTGATCAAACCACAGCTCATCCTCTTAGATCATCATCTTCAGCCCGACTGGACATCCCCCTTCTCAAAAACCAAAGACAGACATCTAGGCTCTTCTCAGTTTTGGCTCCCAAGTGGTGGAATGAACTTCCCCTAACTGTCAGAACTGCAGAGTCCCTCACCATCTTCAAATGACGACGAAAGACTCACCACCTCTTTACAGAGCACTTGGGACCACAACTACAGAACTAACAAACTTACTAACATTACGGGGAAAATTATATCAAGGTTTTGCATGAGCTCAAGTATAATCTAGATTGACTAGCAGCTCTTAAACCAAGCCTAAGTTTACAGGTATAGGAAGTTTTTCTTTGTTGACTAAAAAGCACCATGTAAGTCACTCTGGACAAGAGCGTCTGCCAAATGCCAAATGTAAATGTACTCAATATTAATAGCAGATTCATACAGAAGCCAATTCTAGGTAGAAAAAATAATCAATTTCTGGTACTAGTTTGTCAAATTTTGGATTTTATTTTTGCAATAAAAAATAATATTCTCAACATTTGACTAATTGTTCCATACTAATTACTTTCTCAAGATCTGGATGAGTTAGGTCAATGACGCTTAAAATTGTCACAACTTATTTTCTGGACAATTTGACTTATGTTATGTCCAAATTGGGGCTGCCTTCAATAGTCAACCAGCTGTCATTCTGTGAGAAGAGTCGACCAAGAAGAGTTGACCAAAATGTGTTGGTTAGCTGAGAAAAAACCCTTAAACTTCAGTCTGGAGTTGCGCCTTGTCATTAGAAAGTTATCACCAAAGGATTTGTTCCATCTTCATGTGAGCGTTTGACAGGCATAGTGTTTTATCTGTTCATTTTGCAATTACATAGCATTAGCATTGGCACTAACAAGTAACTTGCTTTGTGCATGCAAAATGTATAATTCAAAGGTTCATTACTAGGGTTTTGAATTTCTCTGTTAGTGTTAAAGATGTCTCTAGCCGTGCCACTCAAAGTGTTTCTGCAAACAAACAAACAAACAAATAAATAAAGCAATGACATCTGTCAGGGAAGTTGGATACTTACTATGGCAGCAAGTGAGCAGTCAGTTTTTGAAGTCAAAATGCTGGAGGCAGGGAAAATGGGTGAGTATAATAATCCGAGCCACTTTGACAAGGGCCTTATTGTGATGACCAGATGACTGAGTCAGAGCATATCCAAAACAGCAGGTCTTATGGAGAGTTTCAGGTATGGAGCAGTTAGTACTCACACCAAAAGTGATCCAGGTGGTGTTTGTGTGTGTGTGTGTGTGTGTGTGTGTGTGTGTGTGTGTAAAATAATGTCAAAAATGCTTTAGTCAGGGCAGCCCTGGAATAATAGGTTATTCTGGTACACTGAGTGGTTATGCTGAGACAGTAAGTCATGAGACATACTGCTGCCAGAAAGAGGAGATATAAAAGAACATGATGCATTATTTGGAAATGTTAATTAAATTTTTTCATTTTACATCGCTTTAGAAGGACTTAAGTGGGCTTAAGTGTCATTTTAGATGCTACACGGTGACTTCTGTTATAATCAATGCAATATGGACTCATTTTGAACTTATAAAAAAACTCCTCCCCCACTTTCTGCGCAAACCAGTCGCCCACAAGCTATGTATCATGCTAACAGCCTCTCAAAAGCTTT
This sequence comes from Arnoldichthys spilopterus, assembly GCA_037974385.1. Classification (NCBI taxonomy): domain Eukaryota; kingdom Metazoa; phylum Chordata; class Actinopteri; order Characiformes; family Lepidarchidae; genus Arnoldichthys; species Arnoldichthys spilopterus. The sequence continues at coordinate 14,877 of JBBPDA010157301.1, read as the reverse complement.
CAGTCACTGTAAGCGTTTCAATCACTGTTAGGCACATTAGCATTTTTTTGGATGAGCTGTTCTTCTAGGGCTGGCCCAGGCGGTACTCTATACTGCAGAGAGAGGCAGCCAGAGCCACATTAGTCACTAAAGCCCATTAATCCCGCTGTAGTCTACAGCTTAGCACTCTATTAGCAACTTAGAAGTACATTCCTTTGGAGGTGCCTGCACTGGAGCTGCAGCCTCAGTCTGGCCCTTGGCCTGGAAACACATCAGATACAGTTTTACGAAGTTACTCAACAAGTGTATCACTGGTGATAATGAGTAGAACTATGTACAGCACAGTAAAGCCCAGTGTAACTGCAGGCTGTTTTAATAAATACTTATAACCAGGCCTGTCATAAATGTGTGAGGCCCTGGAGCTCCAAGGGCAGGAGGAGACAACTCCAGTCCTGAAGATCCAGTCCAGGGCTTCACATTCACACCAGTCAAGCAGATCGGCCTCACCTGAATATTTAGTATAAAAACAGGAAGTGTTAAGCAGACTCTTTGAAGTATTGTTTTGCTTTGTCATACGTACTGACGGTTTCTTATACTTGGATTGACTCTTTCGTGTATTTTGGACTTTGCTTGGTTTTCTGGACTCCCCCTTGGATTTTTGTATTAAACGGGTGTTTACATTGTAATTGAGCCTTATTTCTGACTAAATGAGGTTAGAAAAAAAATGGAAGTCATTAATTGTCAACTAAATATTTTCAAAGTTTTAAATTATTATTTACAAATAAAATAGTTACATTTTGTGTATTTCCATTAGAAGTTGTTTGATTAAGCAAATAAATAGACATTTTGCATTTTATTCTGAGAATGTGTTACACATTTTTTTTTCTTTTTTAATTTTTCATACATTTTCTCATATTCACATCTGTGTGCTATATTTTTACTCTGTCTTGCTTATGTGGTTTTTATTATATATTATATTTTTTCTGATCTTTTCTTCTTCTAAACATTTTCTCTCTCTCTCTCTCTCTCTCTCTCTCTCTCTCTCTCGCTGGTGAAGAGTGTAGCATTATCATAATGAGCTAGTTTGATTATCCAAACTAGCTGCCTGTCCTGTAGGCCAGTACCAGGAAGCTTTTGGCCTTCCAGTTTCCCATACCTTATATGTGTGTATGTGGGTGTGTGGTGGGGTCTGCTATGTAAATATGAGGTTCTGTCAACTGTGTCACCAAACAAGTGGAATTTCAGCCTTCTGGCCAAACCACAGCCTCAGGTTTACATTACAAACCGCCACATGTCACCTATTCAAGTGTACCGGCCACTCGTGCTCGATTGGTTTACAGTGAAACATCAGGTATTTGATACACAATTTGTCTTTTCTGGGTGTAAGTAAATTTAAATATTAATGTTTTTTTATGGATATGTTTAGAATCAGGGTCTGTTATGTTTTTTGATTGTACACCATCATGTGAAATGTGCTGATATGCTGTTTAAAGCAAGATTTGCACAGTTTATTATTTACCGGATAGTGAGGTGACTAAAATGATGTCTTTAGTTTTGCACTGGAGCTACAAGGCTGAAGGTCATATACAATGCTACATGAATAAAGCAAAAAAATATTAATTTAATTAAACTTTGCTAAGCTAATGAGTTATAAACTGGAACCTATTCTTCAAAAAAATAAAGGAAAAAATAGGAAATTTTGAGAGCATCGTGTCCTGAGAAGCAGGCAAGAATGCCCTGAGTCTCACTGCTTGGTTGAGAAGCTAAAACTCTAACGCAGCTGCCTTTGGACCTACTTTAGGACGTCCAGGGCTCAGTTTGAGGAGCTGTAGTAGATGTGAATTCCACACTTAAAAAGGCTGAGTTTCATGGAGAAAAGAGCGATTCGCTGTGTGTTTGAGGTGAGAGAATTATAAACAGAGATAAAGTGATAAGCTGCTGTTTGGAGAAAAACACTACGGTGAGAAGTGAAAACCAGCAGTCAGTGTTGTGTGGAAACAGGAAAAACACATATGTGATGTGGCCTGAGTCCTGATTGGCTGAATGCGTTTCTTTTGTGGAGAAAAATTGACCCTATTACTTAAAAACTATTCCAAATAGACTTACTAATGTGGTTTCTGATGCACACACACACACACACACACACACACACAAACACACAGGCTGGCAATCTTTGTGAGTACATTCCATTGACTTGTGTAATATAGTATGTCAGTAAATCTACCTGGAAACCTGAAAGTGAAAGTGCACCACAATGAAATGTAACCTATCAATTCAACCCATCACACGTGGAGCAGCGGTCAGCTATCAGCAGCACCCGAGGAGCATTGTAGCAGGACGGTACCTTGCGCAAGGGAATCTCAGTGATGCCTGGGCCGGGACTTGGACATGCAACCTTCAGTTCACAAGGGCAAGGTCCAAACCACTAAGCCACCACTGCCCCTAAACCTAAACTTAAACCTTTTCCTAACGTTAACGTCAGTAAACAAAAGACAATATTTTTGCTCTTTTAGTTTTTCTATAAAAAGTCACATTTCTGGAGAAAACAGCATGATTCTTTGCAAGGGACTGCAAAATGTCCTCGCTTTGACAGATTTTCATGTATTCTTGTCATTATGAGGACATTTGGACCTCACAAAGAGTAAGGTACATGTACACATACACATACACACAAACAGCAAACACAGTCAGGGGACAGGACTGTGATCCGCAAAGTGACAAAGTCTCTCTCTCTCTCTCTTTTGGCTTGGGTGTCCCGATGTCGTGAAGACCATTAAAATGGCACCACGCTAATTATGGCCTGTCATCCCGCAGTAAAGGGATGACTCATTGTCTTGTGCTGTAGCACGAAGCGGCCGCCTTTACTCAGGGAGGCGTTTTCCCTCATAAACTGACAGCAGAGGCTGTGGATTAGTTTTACCTGGGGAGGTTCTGTAATTTAGGAGGTTCCTGGCGTAGTTACTGCGATTGTAAAACTGTAGTGTGTAGATTTTACAGGCTGACAGTAAGAACTGTGGAACAGTCGTCAGGTTGGTGCTGGAGCATGCTCACTGCTCACTCACTGCTTGCTCCTGTTCCCATCCAGCTCACACTAAACCTGTGCTCACGCTGGCAGTGATTTTATCACTGTGTGACACCAAGTCCCCATGTCACTGTCGTCTAGCCCTCAATGCGCTGTCGCTTGGAGCCAGCTTGGGGGCATTGCTAATGTAGGTTTGAACACAAATATTATAAATATATATGTTGGTATTTTCTTAGAAACAGGCCTTATAGAACAATCAGCCACAACATTAAAACCAATAACAGGGGAAGTGAATAACATTATTGATATTGTTACAGTGGCTCCTGTAAAGGGTTAGGATATATTAGGCAGCAAGTGAACAGTCAGTTCATGAAGTTGATGTGTTGGAAGCAGAAAAATGGGCAAGCATAAGTATGTGAGGGCCAAACTGTGATGTGTTCCAGTTGTGCAGTAGTTAGTACCTATCAAAGATGATCTGGGAACAGGGTCATGGACACCCAAAGCTTATTAGTGTGCCTGGGAAGCAAAGGCTAGTCTCTTTGGTCTGATCCCTCAGAGAAGCTCCTGTTGCACAAAAGGTGAATGCTGACTCTGATAGAAAGGGGTTAGAACACACAGTGCACCACAGTCAGAGCTGTTTCAGCAGCATGAGGGACCTACTCAACATTAGGCAGGTGGTGCTAATGTTATGACTTTGGCTGGATTTGAACTAAGCTAAACTTTTTTGTTTAGCAAGTGACTTGCTATGCCATGATCATTGGAAATGAATGGCTTCTGGCCATTTTCTTGCTTGTTGTCACTATCTGTGAGCACTAGGTCATAAGGCAAAATTACCTGCTGAAAAATACACTCATCCATATGTTGTGGTTTTGTTGTTGTCGAAGGTTTCCTGTGATGTAAAGCTGTTGTGAACTTCCGATCTGTCTTCGGGGCATTAATTCTAGCCAATCAAATCCCACACTTTATATTACACAACCTCCTCTGGTAAAACGAATCCAGCTCTGACGGCGCTATGGCTTTGCTTCCGCAGAGCAGACTGTGTTAATCTATAAAATGCATCATAATGATATACAGGAGGGCACAGGCTCAGCGAATTGCCTCCACCTGCACTGTGAAGCACTCGCTGCTGGCCCTATTACAGGGTCCCATAAAACATGAATGGCTTTTGTAAATAATTGATGTTTGATTTTCTCATATTCACATCTGTGTGCTATATTTTTACTCTGTCTTGCTTATGTGGTTTTTATTATATATTATATTTTTTCTGATCTTTTCTTCTTCTAAACATTTTCTCTCTCTCTCTCTCTCTCTCTCTCTCTCTCTCTCTCGCTGGTGAAGAGTGTAGCATTATCATAATGAGCTAGTTTGAACTCTCCGCTGAGGCACCGCTATATGACTATGTTTGGCTCAGGCCCAGAATTTCTGTCTTAAATCAACAGGTTTTTCTGTTGTTTTTTTAAGGAGCAGCAATGTCACAGTGTGTGAACAGGGCAAAAGCTGTAATAGGAGTTTAGATCGCAATGTAATTATTGATTAGCAGTGGATTTTAGTATTAGGATAGTTTAATGAGTACATGGGTTCTCTGATTATAGTAAGTGCAGAGCAGCTTATTTGTGCTCTCTCAGTGCCTTTATAGCACTAATGTGAAAAATTCGTAGCACTTTTTGAGCCTGCTGTACATGTCCCGGCCATTAACCATTACAGCTTCCACTGATGCGTCAGAGTAGTTTTTAGACTGATTTTAGATTAGTGTTTCCATTGTGACCCATTATGGGACTAAAAGATGTAATTTGATAATGTAAACTTCCATTGAAATGTATGTTTGTTGGTGAACCAACAAAGTAACTGAAAATAAACTACACCAATTATCCAGAACATTAGCACCCCCTGCCTAATATCATGTAGGTCCCTCATGCTGCTGAAACAGCTCTGACTGTGGTGTACTGTGTGTTCTGACCCCTTTCTATCAGAGTCATTATTCACTTTTTAAACAACTGTAGCTCTTCTGTGATTTAAGACCAGGCTGGCTATTGCTTACCTCCCACATGCATCAGTGAGCCTTGGGTGCCCATGACCCTGATGCCTATTCACTAGTTATCCTTCCCTGGATGTTTTTTGGTGGGTACTAACAACAGCACACCACAAAAACCTAGAAGACCTACTGTTTTGGAGATGCACTGTCTCAGTCATCTAGCCATCACAATAAGGCCCTTGTCAAATTTCTGGAATATTCTAGAATATATGGGCAGTGGGGGCCTAGTGGTTAGGGCACTGTGCTGGGGACCTGTCCCTGTCCCGGCTCAGACACTACTGAGGTACCCTTGAGCAAGGTACCGTCTCACTACCCTGCTCCACGTCTTGGAAGTCGCTTTGGATAAAAGCATCAGCCAAATATGTAAATGTAAATTCTGTAGGCTTCTATTACTTGTTAACTACATTAGGAGGCCCATATCTTGTCCTGCAGCATCAGTGTCCAGCACAGGTGGGGGATTTCCCTGCTCAAACACACCTGGTTTAACTCACTTGCAAATAGCCTGGATTAGTGAGTGTGTTTGAGGAGGAGAGCTATCAAACTGTGCTGGACACTGACCCTCCACGACTGGGTTTGGGCACCCGTGAGCTAGGGAAAGTTAAAGCAGCAATCTTCAGAGCTGCCTTGAGTGACTGATGAGATTTGGCGTAAGGACAAGCAGTGCAGATGAGATTATTAGCTTTAACTGGATCTAAAAGCCAGTTTAGTCTCTATTACCTGACTTAGTGTGTGTTAAATCTGTTTGTTCGGCCGTTGGTTCAGTTATTTCATTCTGTATTACAGTTTGTACCATAGCTAAAGACAACGCTTTGCTTCTTTATGGCCATCCACACTGACCACACAGCACATGGTGCATGGTCGGCTTCGGTAAGACACTAATGTAGTGTGATCCCTATGCCCTTCAGTGCTGGACCATAGTGACCGGCTCCGTTCCTGCTGCTTCTCTTGTTTATGTAGCCGCATTGCCAGAGGTTTTAAATGACCTCATGTGATAAGTGTAGTTTATTCTTGCATTCTGAGAGTGATCTCAAGTATTATTGCTGATGGTGCGTTGCTGAATGCTTCGGCAGCTAAGACTAGCGCTGTAATAGAACCCTGCTCTGCTGAACCAAGCTATTTATAACAATTAACAGTATTATGTATTTTCTGTTGCCCCTCATGTCTTCTGTATGTATTCATTATTTCTACTTTATTCAGTGCTTTATTATTATTATTTTTAATGTTATTTTGCATTAAATGATGGGTATGGCTGCAGTATGCCCAACACCATTAGAAATCAGAAGAATTTGTTTTTTAAATAAATCATGTGATAATGATGTATATTCATTTAATAGAACAATGAGGAGGTGACTAAAATATAGTTTGTTTAAAATAATTGATTTATTATTTTCGTTTATTTTTATGTATTTTTTTTGTGAAAGAGTTGAACTGAATCCAGAAGCGTTCGTTTTGTAGGTCAAGTCTTAGCTACTTTTATGCTACTTCTAGCTGTAAGGGAACGGGTACGACACCCTCCGGTTGAGGGGGGATTGGCGCCACCCAGCGGTCGGCGCCGGTCTCCGTTCCCCGAACACTGACTGACCCAACCATTTCCAGGTGCGGTTAGTTAGTATATATAGGCAGGGCCGGAACAGAGCATGGAGGATACTAGTTGTAAGCTGCATTAAGAGCGAAAGATTGAAAGAACGAAGGTTTCAGCAGGTTGGTGCTGCTAAGGGAGCGCTTGACCATTGCAGGATACAGTATCGAACGTTTGACGGACTAGCTCAAGCAAGGGCTGTTGCTACTGAGTGCCCCTTGCAACCTTTCCAACCCCGATGCCCGGAGCGCCGGCTTTTCTGTTGCTGGTTGCTCAAATAAAGACTCTTTGTTAACCACACTGGTTTCCAGACTCACCTCCATTCGTGACACTAGCAGACCAGTGTTTCCATTAGAAATAGCTCATTATAAAGATTAGTAGTTTTCAGAAAGAAATATGAGAGGGTACGTATATAAGAAATATAATAAAAATTATTAGAATGTGTGTATAGTCTTTTGCAGAAAGAAAAATGTTTTGCTGTGTTTTGGCACCGTTTCATGTTAAAAGAACCAAATTAAATTGGAAGTTCACACTCAGAGTCGTCGCTATTGGATGTAAACTGAATGTAACAGTTACTTATCTTCTATCATCAGTTTTTAAATACAAGAGCTCCAATTGTTTCTGTACCCCACATTATTCAGCATGTCTTTTTTCCTTCTGTTTTCTGCCTAATTTATTCATCTCTGATTCACCTACTTGCTAGGACTTCCCCATCATACAATACCACTAATACTGGGAGGGTGAACTGCCACTAACACAGCCTCACTGGACAATATAACATGCTTGGGGGAGCATGCTGACTGCCAGCTCTGCTACATTAGCTAACAGACGCCTGTAATGCTTTGCTGAGTGATTTGGTCCCACTCAAAAATTGGTTGAATCTGAATTTGTTTTAACTATGTTGGTAAGTCTTAACATGTGAGGCCTGCAGTCCAGCTCCTAACAGCCTGACCAATAGGAGAAGTTGGGTCAGTTTTGGTTTTGTTTCCATCCAAAACTTAACGATGCAATAAGGGTGTTGATGCAATACTTACAGAGACTAAACAAGCTTGATATTGATATGAATTGATTAAGTAAATGACAGATGTGTAGTCATTAGGCATGAAGGGGCTAGGAGCGTCTCAGAGGTCCCCGCTGACTGGCACAATTGATTTATTAACTTTTTCCCAGTTTGTCCTGTTATGCGGTTTCAGAATGGTGGGTTTCCCTGGTCTTTGCTTTGTTGCTTTGAGACTAATGAGAGAAGCTGCGTTCTCCTCCACTGTGTTTGGACTGAAATGTCAAAACACTTGATGACTCAGTTTGCACTGGAGACCTCTAATAGCTTTGCTGTCATGGCGAACGGTTTGTCAACTGCATTTGACGTTGCCTTTTTCAAATTTGATTGCATCTGTGATTAATACACTCATACATTTCTCTCGCTTCCCATCTTTTTATCTCCAGGACCCTCGGAGCAAGCATAAATTTAAAATCCACACCTATGGCAGCCCGACCTTTTGCGATCACTGTGGCTCCCTGCTGTACGGCCTCATTCACCAGGGGATGAAATGTGACAGTAAGTAATCTGCTTTCTTCCTGTTCTGGCTTAAAGTAGTGGTCCGATGAAGGGTCACATTTACACAATTTCCCTGCTTCTCCCAGAGGTAGCCGATCAGCCAAGACATGACGGATGACTCTGCTGCTTTAGTTTTGCAGCTAACAAGTAATGGAAGATTATAAAGTAGCATATGTGGTTTCTGACATTGTCACCTGTAACAACAGATAAGGTCAATTTGCACCACTTCAGCTACCAATGCAACAATAATTTGGCCCATAACACTTTTATTGTAAAAGCCAAGAATGCTACAGAGGGCTACAGAGAGCGGCCAGATGGGGCGCTCTACCACTCAGCTCTACTACTCTGAGTATGGGGTAGAGTGCCCTCTCTGTTGCCCTCAGCTCTCTTACAGGGCCTTTTTAGTTTGTTTTTTGTGATTAGATGCCCTCTACTACCACTTTTGCATTATATATAGGTATTTAGATAAAAACCTGTGTAGTACACATAATAAATAAATAAATAAATAAATAAACTTTGCAAATACTTTTTGTTATAAAAGATAAGTTATTACAAGAAATGTACTTAAAAATAGAAAGAAAATTATAGCATAGATAACAAGAAATAAAATGGAATACAGCATAACATCCACAGAGTAAAACAAATGAAATAAAATGTTCAGAAATATAGTTTTTATAATATGAAGTGTATAAATACATATAAATATATATGTCCTCGGATACTGAAATTCAAAATTCAACCTCTGTTACACATAACGAGGCAAGAGCCACACACTGTGATTTGTGTAGAATGTTCTGCAGGTTTTAAAGGTTTTGGTTTCTTTAGTAGTGCTACGAAAGGATTCATGTAGTAATGTTAATTATTATACCAGATTTCTCATTGCCTTTAGTCATTTCTACAGACCGTGTGTTTTAAGGATTCAGGTATCTTTTATCTGCCATCAATATGAGCCATAGGAATAATCCCAGGTAATTTCAATCACTTGTTAATCCAGAGGGATTTAAAAAATCAACCCTTTCCATTAAATTCTACTCCTTCTTTCAGAAGAGTATTTGAAAAGACTAATTGCTTGTATTCCAAATCAGTAGTCCAATCATTCAATCAGTACTCCGATCTGCAAACATCCCAAAGTGTACAACATTCAGCCGTGTAAAATAACAGAAAAGGTTTTATGTTAACTGTGGGCTGTAAATTGCCGCACAAGTCACAGTGCTAGCTGTACAGTATTTTCCTATAGGAGAGCTGGGTCAATGGGTACAATTATAGTTCAATTTAATGTGATTTCTACTTCAGCTGGCGGTTCTTGACAATTTTTTGCCCAATTTAGTAGTGTCCAATTCCACCAGTTAGATAGGACTCCCCCAACACTTATTATGACAGTATTGTAATTTATAGTGATTTCTTTGTGTGAAAAGGTCATAAACATTACAGATGACCTGAGGTAAATGAGATTAACCCACCTCTCAGTATTAGACAGGAGATGTTAATGTTATGGCTAATCAGTGTATGTTTTAGTATGTATTTTTGAAAAATGTATTATTTTAGTTACTAAATAAATTAGTTAGTCTTAAAAAATACTGAAGTGTTGAAGAATCGTATGTGTAATGTATGTGTGTGTGTTTCTGTCTGCAGCCTGTGATATGAACGTCCATAAACAGTGTGTGCTCAATGTACCGAGCCTGTGTGGAACGGACCACACTGAGCGGCGAGGCCGTATCTACCTGAAGATTGATGTCAGTGGAGATGAGCTGCATGTTTCAGGTAAGAGCAAAATACCCCAGTGTAACACTCACCATGCTGAAAACACTAGTGTAACACTCACAATGCTGAATACACTAGTGTAACACTTACAATGCTGAATTCACTAGTGTAACACTCACAATGCTGAATACACTAGTGTAACACTCACAATGCTGAATTCACTAGTGTAACACTCACAATGCTGAATACACTAGTGTAACACTCACAATGCTGAATTCACTAGTGTAACACTCACAATGCTGAATTCACTAGTGTAACACTCACCATGCTGAATACACTAGTGTAACACTCACAATGCTGAAAACACTAGTGTAACACTCACAATGCTGAATACACTAGTGTAACACTCACAATGCTGAATACACTAATGTAACACTCACAATGCTGAAAGCACTAGTGTAACACTCACAATGCTGAATACACTAGTGTAACACTCACAATGCTGAATACACTAGTGTAACACTCACAATTCTGAATACACTAGTGTAACACTCACAATGCTGAAAGCACTAGTGTAACACTCACAATTTTGTTTACTTATCTTTGGTAATAATTGTTTTATTGTGTTGTATGTATATGCTTTTTTCATATGAAAATGATGTACACATGAATAAAGTAAATTGTAATGCATTTTATTTATTTATTTTTGTTAGTCTGCTGCACTGCTCACCCAGCATTAACCATGCATGCAAAATATTTACCTGCAGACACATGGTAGTATGTAATAATTGTTATGTTCCAGTGGGGCTGCCAGCACAGGGTTTTCAGAACGGAGCCCACGCGCATGAGGAACACCCCCTCCCCTGTGTTTTGCGCCACAGAGCAGGAAAAGTGCATGCTGCAAAACTAGCTGAGTTAAGAGGCCTTGCCCCAAAAAGCAGTTATGCAACAATGAGTGGTGGGGTATACCATTTCCCACTGATGTAAGATGGATTTCGGCATGCTGGAATCTTGCATACTCTCCTAGCAGGTCCAGTTCTGGGGAATGCCTGTAAGAGAAGGCTCTTAGGTTTAGGGATTAAGGGAATACTTCTCTAGGAAGCAGGTGCGTGGTCTCCTATGCCAAACCTGGCCGTGTGCAGGAGCTCGCCCCGGCACCTCTCTGTGCCTTTAGTGAAAACCCGTCTCCCACTGGCTGCGAGCCTCCAGCTGAAAGACTAGAGAAGTACAACTCAAGGGAGAAAGTGTGAAACTGTTCTATACGCAAACTGCTGTAAGCTGTAAGAGACGCCATGCAAATTAGTACCTGTTATCTTTCAGTTTCCGATCCATTTTTTGAATGCTCCTCTATCTACACACTCTCACATTTTAGATTTAAAGAAGAATTCTATTGATTTTTCAGACACTACATTTTAATATAGGTTGTGCACTTCCTAGTGGAGACATTAACAAAATAATTTAGAGTAGTTTGTTTTGAGATGCTGTGTTCTAGAGAAATTATTCAGAGTCAGAATTGTTCACAGTGGTGTTGAATGGAACCAGACATCTGAAGATCCCCTAAAAGCTCCCTCACAGAAAATTACTACATGAAATTGCTATGCATATGCTGCCTGATGTCCCAGATACTATTTTATGAGAGTTTTGAGAAGGTTTTGGTCTAAAACAACCATGGTGAAGGGGTATATGTGTGATTTAATCATATGTTCACACTGTGAGCAGTGAGAGCATCAAAGCAACCGCAAGCTATGTGGTTCATTATGCAAGCAGTGGAATGACCTTTGGTGGTGCATCTTGGGTGGTGTGGGAATTCTCCTTCGCTCTACAGAATTCCAGATAATACATAAATTTTGGTTCCCACCAAACATAAGTGTTCCCCAGTACAGTGGAGGGAACTGCATACCATATCTTACATAACAGTGTTGGTTGATGCACATCAGTCAGTAATGTTAGCGTTACTAATTTCCTCAAATAACTCAAATGTTTTAGCTTTGGACCCATCATTGGGAGTTCATAGCTACAGCCATCCTTCCAAGAAAGCAGCGCAAGTGGCTTTGCTCTCACTATATAGGCATGGTGGCCCTCCCCCTCTCCCTACATACAACACTGCTGATGTAACAGAATTGGTTTTATGTGAAACATGTTTCTAAAAACATACTACAGTGTCCAATGATGCTGCATTAGCAGCAGATGAGAAAAGATGATGTGGACCTTCAGGAAGCACACGTTTGCCCTCACTCCCCAAGTGTTGGGGCTGTCATATGATGGTGGAAGTTCTTGCTAGTGGGTGGAACTGAAGACGACTACACTAAAGTGAAAGTGACTATTTGTCATTGTGAACACACTCATGCACCACAACGAAATGTGACTTCTGCATTTAACCCATCACACGTGCACATGTGGAGCAGCAGGCAGCTATCAGCAGTGCCTCGGGAGCAGTGTAGTGGGACGGTACCTCAAGGATATCTCAGTGGTTCCCGGGTTGGGACTTGTACCTGCAATCTTCAGTTCACAAGGGCACTAGACCACCACTGCTCACCCAGAAAATCTGAAATAAATACTTGAAATTTTGAATAAAACACCCAAAACACTTTTTGGGTTTAGTTATTGAGATTTAAATCTATAAGGTGCATTCAGTGGTGCAGTGGTTAGCGCTGTCGCCTCACAGCGAGAAGGTCCTGGGTTCAATCCCCGGGTTGGCCACAGGTGCCTTTCTGTGTGAGTTTGCAAGCTCTCCCAGTGTTTGTGTGGGTGTCCTCTGGGTGCTCCGGTTTCCTCCCACTGTCCAAACGCTGCAGTAGGTTGATTGGATGCTCTAAATTGCCAATAGGTGTGAATGTGTGTATGAATGGTTGTCTGTCTATGTGTTGCCCTGCAATGGGTTGGCCTCTTCTCCTGGGTGTACCCCGCCTTAGGCCTGCAATCAGCTGGGATTGGCTCCCGCAAAACGGAAAATATTTTTAGAAAATGGATGGATGGATGTGCGTTGTTGTATATAAAATAACAATTATTATATTATCACTGATTCTAAGCGTTTGAACACTCACAGCTATTTGCTGAGGAACAGTTCAAAGAATAATTTTTTGTTTCAGTAATGACTGGCCTCTGTTTCATAATTTCTGGTTGTTTTGGGAAAAAATATCACACACTTGAGTCTTCTAAAAAAAATACTGCTTTATATTGCGATGCTGACTGTTCTGGTGAAAAACAAAGTCTTCTTAAGAGCACCTTCCTGACACCCTGTGACTCCCCCGTGTCTCCTGAGGAGTCTCTACAGCTTAGACAGATCGATCAATGCCAGCGTGGATGTGCCAAGTGCCCGTATTGACGTGCCTCTGGCCCAGGCCAAGCAGATCAATTCCGTCTTTTATGAGATCAGACCACCACATCGTCCCACTGGATTTGAGGGTGTGTTTACCACTCACTCCCCCTCTGACCTTGGGTTAATAGGACTGATGGCCTTTACGCTGTTTAATGAGGCTTCAATTATTCCTTTTCTGTTTCAGCAGTAGGTTTCGGTGTGTGAGTGTGTGTATGTGTGTGTGTGTGTAAGACTGCAAGTCTTCATAAAACAGGGGTAAATGTAGATTTTCTGAATTTGATTCTATTAAGGTTTTTTAGAAAAATAATCAGTTCATCATATAATCCCAAATTTCACAAAAATCACTTTTATCACAGTTTATTTTTTTTAAAAGAATATAAAATGAGACTAAAAAAACTCAAAATTTAAGGATTTTCAGACGTATGGTGTTGCTCCAGACTGCTGAAGGGCTAGAGGCACTGCTTTACTAGCTAACTATCCACACACACACACACACACACACACACATACACACATGACTCCTATATGGCTCGCATTCATCAGGCTGGGGCCCAAGGCCACGAGCACTGTACTGTCCACACACAGACACACACACACACACACACATGTACACACACACACACACACATACATACACACACACACACACACACACACACACACATACATACACACACACACACACAGACATACACACATACACTCACACACCAACACACACACACAAGGAGATTTTATAATGGTTTGTGCTTGTTGAAAAGTTACTGTCACGCATTCAGTGTTTGTTTGTTTGTTTGGCTGAAACACATAAACATTGTCACTAACAGTATAAAGCAGCAGGTATTTGAAGCTAGTTTACAGCTGCTGGCGTATGCACAATGAAGCTCAGCTCTGTGTGACAGGTGCGCCTGTGCTCTTTATCTTAGGGACCAAAGTTTATCTTTGTTTTGGGCTGAGGGCTGGTAAACGCACTAGCATGCCAGTATTGTTGATTCACTAAGTTGAGACCCATAAAAAACACAGTGCCTGTCATACCACCGTAGGCACTTTGTCAGCATAATGCTAGCTAGCATGGGCATCTGTTAGCTGAAGCTGAAGTGGTTAGCCTGCTCCTCCAAGGGCATTAGGATGTCCATCAGGATGCATTGCATTAATCCAAGAAGTTCAAGTGGAGAAGCACATGTTAACCTTCCCCCTTTCATGGTTGGTGGCTTTGTGTGATTTGGGTAGTCTGATGATGATTGCTCATGAGTGGAGTTGCAAATGACCAAATTGGGCAGAAATAGAGAAAAATAAAGAAATATATTAATGCAGAAAAACTGCTTTTGTGAATTGCAACTCAGAGGAGTAGCAACCACAGAATTCTTGTTGGAAACATTTTCATATGAGTTATCCTTAAAGGCTTATGTCATGGTTTTAGTATTAAACATCATAAACATGGGATCTCTTATTCTATATAGTAGTTTAATATACACAGAGTTTATATACAATACAGTGAATATACACAATACAATATAGTAGTTTGCTGTACTATATAAAAGGGACATATTTGTCACACTGGGCAGTGGTGGCCTAGTGGTTAGGACACTGCCTTTGGGACCGGAAGGTCGCAGGTTCGAGTCCCAGGCCGGGCACTACTGAGGTACCCTTGAGCAAGGTACCGTCCCACTACACTGCTCCCCGGGCGCTG